>SNQJ01S0040957.1:86013-137723 GCA_010110895.2 Picea sitchensis
CGTTAGTCTTCTGCAATATAATCGCAGACGACTCGAATTTGTCGAGCCTTCGTCTCTTGACAATTCATCATTTTTCATAACCATCGATGTTTAATAAAGTGTTTCAATTTCACAAATTGTCTGAGCTCTGTTCAACTCTGTGTTTTTCGGTGTCTGAAACTTCCATTTCCGATATTTCGGGACTTCAAGTTTCAGGTTTTCGGCCCACGAGGCTTTCAGACCCACTTTGTTCTCCAAACCCCGACTTCCGAAATTCTGACTCACTCTACCCTACGGGTCCACAGCACAGCTGTCGCCCACTACCATGGTGGAACGTGGAAAGTTCATGCGTCTATGTGGCACAACTCCCAATTGAAGCTTCGGGTGTCGGGGTTTCGTGATCCCCGACGACGTGAGTTCCTATCCTCACGAACTCCCGATTCTCGATTTGCCGATGCGCCTTTTTCCTTATCCCCCCGACTATGCCGAGGTCCATGTGACCACCTCTCATAAGACCACAGTCTTTTACTCTTATCGGGGTTTCAGACTTCCCAATGTCCAAATGCACATGTCCTCATGATTCGCGATTCTCCGAATCCCGACGCGTCCCTCACGCGTTAGCCCTCCTGGCTTAGCTCCTGGTCCACGTGACCTGTACCTCATGACCGTAGTCAAACCTCTCATCAGGGTTTCAGGGTTCGGAGTTTTACAGTGCATGGATTTCTTGTCCCTGTGATTCTCGATATCTCGATGACCCGAATACCGATAGATGACTCCCTTGTCGGGATTTTTCCCGATGACTCCGATATCACGTTTTCTGATTTTCTGGAATGGAAAATCTTGCGACATGTGTCCTCCATTTTACGGACGGTCTTGATCTATTTCAGATCTTTCGCCCCTAGTCTCAGAGGTTTAACCTTTGGACATCTCCCAACAGATCCTACGGCTGACGGTTTTTTTTCTGGCCAAGATCTAACGGTTCAGATGGTTCCTAACCAATTTGGAATTTCGCATATCGCGACTTTCCACATTCCTATCTATTTCAAAAAGGAATTTTAATTTCTACGCACGTTTTCCAAATTCGACGGTCGTGAGAGCTCGCTTTCCCTCCCGAACAGATCCTAAGGTTCTAACACCATTGGTGTTGAGACCTGTCTCCCTGTGGCCATAAACCACACCGGCCTGCGGTTTCATAGCACCGCTATACCTCCTGAGTTCTTAATAAAAACTTGTCAAGTGTCTCCTTGACGCTTCGGAGAAAACCAGGGTCCAAAATTGGTCCTCCCGACTCAATTTCCCTTCGCATTCTTAGTCCAAAGACCGCTCCACTGGCCCATCTAGGCTAGGTGTCGAAACCTTGGCTTTGATACCAATTTGTAGTGTACCTTTTTTCTTACCAAAGCTTTTAGCGCACTACGTAACAATCTGTATACACTTGCGGCAGATTTACATAACACATATAGTTCAGTATATATTCCACATGCATTTAACAGTAATTAAACACGTTTAAGTCTCAGAGTAAAAAAATATAATTTTACTACTATGATTAAACAATTCCATAACATTCCATGATAATTCATATACACAGCGGAATCATGATAATATATACAGCACAATCATGTGGAAATGTGATAGGAACATAATTAGATACGTATCTTGTAGTAGTGGAGAAATCCAGCAACCAAATGCGGGACTTCCACGAACCTCCCAACCTTAGACCGCACTGCTCCTCAACTCAACAGTGGGTCACCCTCGAGCTGGGACTCAGCTCCGCCTCAGAGCAAGGAATCCTAGGCTAGGCTGAGGTTACAAGGAAAACAACACCGGAATATCTGGAAGGATTCTTCCCAAAGATGCCATCTTACGCCCACTACTGCTAGACTCTCATTCCCCACATGCCTGTTCTACCCGGGAGTATACACCTTCACACGCACAGTCCATCGGTGCTAACCTCCCTCTCTGGGTCTCGGCAACAGGCCAGATCAGGAAGTCTCAGAGCCCGTAGCTGGTGATGGGCACTCTCTGGAAGAAACCACTTCCCAGCAAACTCTTTCACCTGGAAAGAGTTGCTCATAGGCCAACAAGCCTCACGCAGTCCAGAACTGCGTGCCACAACAAACATAGGGAAAATAGACACAGGCTTTCCAAGAACTGGTTCAACAACCACATGATATTCTCACGGTCAAGATTTCTGAACAGGGTTCCACACACAAGCTCGCTCATCTTTTCCTGGGGAAACAAAGAATCTTTCCTGAAATTGACATGGACATTTCGTTCAGGGAATGCACACACTGGTTTTCTCTCATAGACAGACTCCACGGCTCTGAACAAGGGTAAACATGCATTCTTCAGCACCCAACACAGGCTTCCTCTCTGTAACAAACATACACGAGGTCTCTTGCAGACTGGCTCCTCCGGCTCCTTCTCAGGGCAGTCGGGTCGAATGGAATGCGAGAGCTTCCCCCCCCCACGAATGTTCCTTTCTGTTTTATTTGCATGCGTCAGGGTGGACATTTGTCACCCTGGTAACTGCATGCATTCCATCTGCCTTCCTCCCTGTACACGCCTTTCCTTTTTGCTAGGAACTTAGGATAAAATAATATGCACATGGCTTTTTAGGAAATAATATTAAAATATTATTCCAGGCCTAAGCCCCTAGGCTCAACAGTCAGCCCCTTTCCCACCTTCCAGCTCCTAGTTCCTTGCCCACTCTATGGACGCTCAGTCCCCCTTCACTCATTCATCGTGGTCGGTCTGCACCTGGCGGTGTTTATATTTTATTGATTATTCTGCATACATACAAGTACAACAACAGACTCTTAGCCTTCAAACACTTAGGCTTCCTGGCCTAACAAACACATAAGCCTTCCGGCTTATACAAAACTTGGCTCACCAGCCTATAGAACACATTTACAATTCATTATATATATCATGATCTGTAACGGGGCTCGGCCTTGGGGACACTACATGAAGCACCATAAAGAGGATAGTTCAGTTAGGGGGAGTAACCCCATATTGAAATATAGCTTTGCCATTGATGACAAAGGGGGAGAGATTTATCCGATGCAGAGGAAAGAGGCATGATTCCAGGGGGAGAAATGGTCACAAAGATGCAAGGGACAGAGGCATGATTCCAGTGGGAGAAATGGTCACATAGATGCAGAGGACAGAGCCATGGTTCCAGGGGGAGCATGAGTGATATGATTTCAGTATTGTATCAGAGTGTTTCCATCAATGTCAAAGGGGGATATTGTTGATTAAGGTTGGTTTTCATTGATGTCAACCCTTGAAGACAGGTCAACAACACAAAGGCTTGGGTAATGGTCCCAAGTTTGTTTGATGTAAATATGACTCATTATTGTCTTGTCATAGTTGATAAGAAGTACAAATGGATGAACTCCAAAGTGGTCCCCTTATTGTGAAATCCCTCACGGGAAGATGCTTTGCGGATTGAGTTATCCTAGAAGTATGGTTAGAGAACCCAGGCTTAACTGTGGAATAATGAGATGAAGGTCAGTGAATTTGTCAGTGAAACTATTCTAGATGGATAATGATTGTCATTCCATTTTCGGTGGTATGTGTAATGTCACATAACTCCTCATGTTTAGAGAGTTATAACCATGTGAAGTTTGAGGACCCTCATGATCCATATAGAAGCCCGTAAAATTCAAAGTGTTTTCAAAAAAAATATTTAAATAATAAAGTAAATCGAGAACTCCCTAAAATAAGGAAAGTCTAATGCTACATGAAAGTATAAAAAAGAGGCAAATCTCTCTCATTTAATCACACTTGAACACATTGAATATCTTTTGTTTTGTGAGGCTTATTGAAAGTACTCATTGATACATATGAAGTTGTGAAAGTCCGAGGTAGTACAAAGGGTTGACGACGAAATTCTTGGAATTACAACGAATACTAAAAAACCCTATTTTTTGAGGCGTACGCAGGCTCACAGTGTATAGAGTGTGTACATACTGAGGCGTATGCGGGATGATAGTGTATGGAGTGTGTACATGTTGTTAAATCCATGACACTTGAGAAGATGAATATGCAGAGGTTCTAAATTCTGAGATCAAGCTCCCTAGAAGGTCTAAAGTTCTCAAATACATAAGATCCATCCATTGATTCAAAGGGTATGCCTTATTTCTATGAATAATTGGATTTTGATGTATGCATGAGAAATGGTTATAGAGATTTGAGGATTCTCCTTAGAGAGACTAGTGGTTGCATGGGATCTTCTGCAGATCTACAGAAATACAGTGCTGGTATATTTATCATTGATACTTCTTGTTGAGGCACATATTTTATTTCTTGGCATATGGATAAGGTTTTCTGTGGTACATGGTTGAGAGATTATATTTGTGAAGTGGTTGATGTATTGAGAGGTTGAATATCAGAAAGGGTTTTACAACTAGATCATGTGAGGGTTATTATAATTGTTCATGATTACACACACCTATATGGAACATGACGAGAGAGATATATATATTCTTTGGGTAAAGGTTATGTATGAGGATGGATGCACAAGGTACAGTTATAGTCTAGATGCAGTGACAGGTTACAGATCTATGTGAAAGAAGTTACACAGGGTCAGAAGTTCTCAGAAGAAAGAAAACCTTAGTTTTCAAAAAGGCATATGCATGTTGCATAACAGTTTGGTCACGTACATACGCGGGCTGCATAACATATAGGGCGCGTACATATGCGTGGTGCAACACTACAGGTCGCGTACTTGTTGTATTTTGTTGATACATGTTTAGTTCAGGTACATATTGATTATAGGTAAGTTGTAGAGGTTGGATGCAGGTTAGTGGTATAGATTGATACAATTGTACAATTTTATATCTCACAGTGATAGTGTGACAGTGGTTCCATCATTATACTTCTACTTTAGGATGGTTGGATGTGGCAAGAACAGGTGGTTGTAGCTGGAGAACATAGGGGGTTGTATCCAGAGAATTGGGGAGTTGGAGCTTCCCTCCGGTTGTATTCTGAAAAACTAGGGGGTTGGAGCCTCCTTCTAGCTGCAATTGGAAAACAAAGGAAGTTAGTGCTTCCAATGAATGTAATTCTTCAAGACATATAAGAAAAAGAATTCCATGGTTTTCTCCCGCTTTGGGTTTCCACGTAAAATGTTGGTGTATTGTGTATGTGTATGATTGTTCATTTGTTCATTGCTTATTCACTATGCATTTATTGGATGATAATGCTACATTGATATAACACTTGGATTATATGGTTAAAAAGGATTAAATTTCTCTATTACTGATTCACCCCCCCCTCTCAGTAATCCAACAGAATCTACTAAAGGGTTATTATTATGTTCAAAACTTTTCAACAATGAGAAGATCACCTTTATAATCCTTAAGTCCCACCTTTATACTCCTTAAGTCCCTATCTAAATCATATAGGACAAAACCCATTTAGGTGGATTTTCTTGATGCCCTTGAGGAATACTAATATGTTGTAACTATGATGATCAACACATGAGATGAACAAATTTGCATAAGGAGAAAGGTCGGTCACTATCAATGTACACCAATACCTTACATACCTTGCATTCAAAGTAAGCTATCAAGGAATCTAGGTGACACTTGGTTCTAAAATACCACAATGATCTACATAGGTACATCCAAATAGAAATGCAATTTAATCCAATTAAATTTTGAGAAAACTACAATAGAGGAATGAAAAAAAATTGATTGACATTTCAAGTCACCTCCATGACTCATCATCAAAGCTTGTGTTTATGGAAAATATCGATGATGCTATAAGTATAAAATAATTGTGAATTGATGTGATATAATGGATTATGAATTACAAGTTGGCGAGAAGCTAATAGGTTACCCAGAATTTGATTTCATAAAGAGATAATATGATGTCATTCTACAAAATAATTTAAAAAGAAGGTAAATTTTGTAATTAAAAAATTAAATTTAAATCAATTTTAAATAAAATTAAATTTAATGATTAAATGCATGATAAAGAATATGCTTAAATTATAATATAGTAATGAATAATTTAAAAAAAACGTAAATTTTGTAATTAAAATTAAAATTTAAATCAATTTTAAATAAAATTAACTTTAATGATTAAATGCATGATGATAAAGAATATGATTAAATTATAACATAGTAATGAACGATTTTTTTTAATTTAAGCTCCAGAGTTTAAAAAAAAAAAAAAAAAAAACAAACAAACAAACATTGTCAGCCATTAAACAAGTAAAACTTACACCATTCAAAATATTTTAGACATGCATTTTGAAAGCTAGATATAAAGCTTTGCCTCTTTTTTTTAAGAAATATTTATATTAGTTACCTATCATAAAAATCTATTACATACTGCCAAATGTTTGTTGGATCCAGAGTCACCATATTTGGAAACTGACTTTGCTCTAGTTGAATGTTGAAAATAGTGTGCCTCATGTGGCTAAAAAAAAAATTAACCATAGCTTCGCATATATAATAGCGTTTATACCAAAGAGATATTCCATATACCAAAATTCTAAAACAAAGACTAGTAAACCAAAATGCTAAATTTGGCTAAATGGTGTGTTGAGCGCTCAACACACCCTAAAAGTTTTTTATGAAATTCTGTCACTTTTGGGTACCACTTGTTTCTTTTGTTTTATTGTTCGAATTGAGTTTAATATGGGGGGATGATTTGTTTTGTTTTCATGACTCTTATCGATCGAAGCGGATTTGTTTGAACCTGTTAAATGAAACTTGGTGTCTAAAAAGAACTTGGCATTCTAACTAAATATATTCAACTAACAATATGATAAGCACGCTGGTTTTCGGCATTGTAAAAATCCAAGGAGATAAAGTGGCCACACAGTAATAATAATCCTCGATGCACCATTACCATCGGTAAAAGGCTGAACAAGTTTATGTTACTAACTTGCCACGTAGTTTCAGGAGATAGCCGACCACCATCGGCGTCAGAAAAATACGAGAGTACTAAATGTTGACATGATCCATGATAAAACCCTGATCGTTGATGACGAATGCGTTGGTTCGGTTTCGGAAAAATATCGAAGATTTAAATCAGTGAAAGTTTATGCATTGATGCATCTCCGTTCTCCAATACTCGATGCACCTTCGACATCGGGAAATTTTCGAGAGAGTTAATCCAGGATCAATTGGGTAATATTATCGTCGATCACCAATCCTTGTTATGTTTCGACGTCGGTAGGGTAGGATCGATTGTTAGAACAATTAGCTTAAGAAAATTCTTGATTTAGAATAACATGGGTAAACGAAGACGTCGGTCTCAAGTGCCACGTGTATTTGTTGCATAGGGGTGTCATACAGTCTAGTTTCATCTTGAGTCATCTTAAGGTTCCTTGTGTCTTAGTCACACCCCTGAGTCAGCCTTACCGCGCCACCTATGTACGGAAAGATATTTCGGCATTGAAGCTTTTGCAAGGAGATATCAACAAAAAGTTTTTAAAGAGAAACCCCGACCCCCGACCCACGAACTAGATTAACAAAACAATCAGGCATTTTCAACACGAGGTATGATCAGATTCTGTCATTTAATAGGTCAGTTAATGTTTCACCCCACATACATAGATACCCTATGCACAGATTGAACAATAGGAATTTGAAATCACTGATAGGCCACATTATATCTCACGCCCGTGCCATCGACCTATGATCGAATTTAATTTTAAACTTAATGAAGATCTGGTGGCAGATTTTGTAGAACCACACTCGTATCCTGAATTGAATAGTTGATGAGACAAGGTAAGTTCATCTCTGTTTAAATCACTAAAACGACTTTGAACACTTCCATTATGCGCACAAGTTTCCATTTCCAAAGCATCTGAAGAATCAAAGTGAGCGTCTCAAGACTGTGTTGATTCTAAGATTATCAAAACTAGGTTAACCAAGCAACAAAGGTATGTGTTAAATTTTTTCAATTCGGCGGTTGTAATTTTTCATATATATGGAGTTGATGTTTTATAAAATCTCTAACTATGTTTTAGTTGCAGGGAAAATGCCTCCAAGGAATCCTACAAACAAACGCTCTCTGAGAGCACCCAAGCTAAAAGAGGTAGACATTGGTGAGGGTTGTTCACCTGATACTGTGAGGCCGTTGGAATATGCTCCTAGGGTGGAGCCGGTGATTATAACCTCGACAAAGAAAACATTCATTCAACCTTTGGTCTTCGACGATACAGAAGCAACCATTGGATCCAAAATAATTCTCCCATAGTGGGGAGACCTATTCAACAGAATCAATCGAGAGGATTACTTGGAATATATCCCACACAACGACCCAGATGTGAGGGTGCTTGATGATCAAGTTTTCCCAAACATTTGGCAGTCGTGTTTTCACATGGTAGCTTGCCAAACTCAATTTTTCCCATGCATTGAGGTTTTGAGTTGGTTGATTGATCACACAGACACTCATAAGTGCCTCATCAATGATGAGAATGGTAGGTGTGTCGTAGTTTTTCTCCTGACATAATTTTAGAAGTACTACAAGCTTAGGGACCCATAGGAGCGGATGAACACATAATTCATGGTGAAGTTCTATGAATTACATGACACCAGTTGGTTGATGTCTTCATGGTGGAAGGAGGACAATAAGTTTACCAACTGGAGAAATGGATGATATGGGACAACGAACCTAAGAGAGCCATACATCCACTTGATGGCTCTAATCTGCAGACTGTATGGAGAAAAGGACTGCTCTAAGTTCTCTGAAGCATGGATTCCCCTAGCGTACACTGTGGCTAACTAGGGGAGTAGTTTCAACTGGGGAGCGGAAATATCCAAGCAACTAAGCACCTATGTAGTGCAGTCCCAAATGCTACAATAAGGAGAAGTTATTGTGTTTCATATGGCCTCGTACTTACTCGATGTTATTTGTGCAAGAAATGTCTTCGCCAGCATGAATTTAAGCTGGCACGTTGTGGAGCTTCCTATTCATGTTTACTTCAACATACTATGGGAGAATAGGTACAAAAAATCATATGCTGTTATTTCTATTAATTCATTGCCCTATTTTATTTGATTTCATTTTAAAAGGAATGCCCAAAGTTATCCGCAACAACCAAGAAAATGATATCAAAGGTAGGCCACTGGAATCTAGATGAACACACAACCTATATCAGGGTATTCAAGGCCACCAAAGAATCACATATACTCCCTGCTCACGTCCCAGACCTTCTCATTATGGGAGAAATATTCTATCAGACTATCCTGCAAGGCTATAACACTACACTAGTGAAAGACAAGAAACGAGCATTCATACCCTACAACTTCCATGTGGGGTTTTATCTAGTGAAGGAAATTTCTCAAGCCAGACAAGAAGGGATGAGTCAACTTGAATTTAGGTTCCTGACAGGTCGGTTTTGCAAGCATGATCCTAAGGGCCTATTCCTCCAACACGCTTCCCAATTTTTGTCATGTTGGCCATACACACATGACAAGTTTGAGAATGAGATTTTTACAGAATGCACTCAGAACTAGGAGGAGGTAGTACAAAGGAAATCCAAAACGAGCATGAAAAAATTCAAGGCTATGAGAATGGATGAATAGGTGGAGACAATAGAGAAGTCGGCTCAAGAGGCTCTCAGAGTTAGGGAAGAAATTAGACAAGCAGAGACCACAAATACACAAAGGAGATGCTTGCCCTTATTAGAAGTAGCGCAAAGAATAATTAATAAGTTACAGAATGATCCAGATCTCATAGATATGACGAGGATCCCTGTGGACAATCCAATCATAGGCATAGGAGAGCCAAGTGACTTGGAGCCAATACAACTTGAAGAAATAACCGGTTCATAAAACCCTAGAGTTCCATCACCACAGATCAGATCACCAGGGACTATTCCAACCCAGCTTGAGGTATCAAGGACACCAGGTGGCACAAGTGTACCAAACCCCATTTTTAAATTAATAACCATCTATGATGATGAGGAGAGTTTGGAGGTTTCTCTGATAAATACAGTACCTATTACAGAGGAAAAGGAACCTGAGAAAGCATCTACCCCAAGTCCCAATGCTCCAATTCAAAACCTTCTGCAAAGCAACCATGAGGTCAAAAGTGTTTTAGAAACTGAGTTTCTCGACTTGCCAAGGACCCCAATAGATAGCTCAAGGGATGAGATAGGATCTGGTGGTCAGAGAGAGGAATTTCAAAAACAAGAAATCAACACCTTGACAGTCGATTACCATGTAAGTATCGAAGCTACCCCTGGTTCTTCAATTTTGATCGATACCTCACCAGTCGATGAAGAAAAAATGGAGGTTGAGCCATCGGAACATATGAAAGAAGTTTAGGAACCAATCCTATAATAGATACACACAATCAGGAGCTTGGGAAATAATCTAACCTAGGAAGAACAACAAATATCTAAGCTTGTCGATGAGGTCATCAACATACAAGCGATCACCAATGAAAGGAAGAGGAAATCGATCATGAACAGGACCAATAAGAAGAGAAGGCTCATGCTAGATAGCTCAATTCCCATCACTATGGAGGAGAAGCTACTCAACATAGAACACGCCAAGACATATGAGCTTATCGGTGCAGGGATGGATATCATGGATGCGATGTTGGATAAAACAAGGAGAGATGAAAAGGATATGGTTTTCATAGTAATGGAGTTGGAGAATTTACGCCATTTGGTGAAATAATATCGAGACTCAACACATGCCACAGTGTCCCTGAGGAGAGAGTTCCAAGACGCTTATGAAAAATTCACAATTGAACGACACCTTTTAACTTCAAGAATAGATGATTTCCAAGGAGATACCCTTATGGTTATAGCAACCTACAAGGACGTGGAAAGGTGGTATGAAAAATCTCACCAAGAGGTAGAAAGGATTGATTACATCAATGCAATACAAAAGGATTGAAGAGAACTATATTCGTGTGCTAAGGAATAACAACATCTATTGGATAAGGAAAGCAGTCGAATACTGGGTAACAATTTCCCAGGAACATCAATGGGAGATTCAGAAGAAGTGGGCCAAGTGAGAAAAGGCCTGGGAAAATAGTAATCGAGAGATGAAAGACATCGGGCTCCCAGAATTCGTCTCACCCAAAGACTTTGTCAACCTGCATGACATAGTCAAGCGACATGCAAAACAAGACTCGGCATGGACAACATAGATCGCACAGGTGGCGAGCATGGCACCAAGTCAAGTACAACAATTCATGTAGCATCTGATCAAGGCTCATGCAGTTATGTAGTGGTTGAGTATTAAAATAATCAAATACATAGAGCAAGTAGTAGAAGTAAAGAAATTATTTCAGCCCCGATGGACCAATACATGTTCATGTATGCAAACACATGCAAGGATCTTTTCATCAAGTGGTTGGAGTATGAGAAGAATCATCCACTCCCTGTAAAAACATGAGATGATTCTCAGAGAACAAAGAGATCAAGAACCATGTGGTGATATTTTGTTTTACTTAACTTGCACTTGTAGTAGCTATTTTTAGTTAGTGATTCATTATAAATAAGGGGATTGAACTTTTAGTAAGGGTCGATGGTTTTGGGTAAAGACCCTCATTTTTGGAATTATAAAGAACTATTTCTGAACTACCTTAATTGAAAAGTCATGTTTAGGACTAGAGATAAAATATTGTTTTTCATCAAAGGCGTTGTTGGCACAGGGGAAAACCAGGGTTCAATGCTACAACAACGCACCAACAAAACCCTAACTACCAGGCCTTTCGGAAACACCTGCAAAGAACATGAAGTCTCACCCGAGGTAGAGGCATGGGTGGTTGCAACACTTAGGTGTCTCCAACCTTAGTTGGGACACAGATATGTGATTATAACACTTAATAGAGCACTTATCACTGTTATTTCATCATTATCTAACCAATATATAGTCCGCAAAGAAAACAAAGCATCACAACATTCACCCTGATCTAATGTATATAAGCACTTAGCAAAGGAATTAGATTAGATCTAGCAGATTCAAGCACTTAAGCAAGTTCACAGATGTCAGATATAGCATCCA
Source organism: Picea sitchensis (assembly GCA_010110895.2). NCBI lineage: Eukaryota > Viridiplantae > Streptophyta > Pinopsida > Pinales > Pinaceae > Picea > Picea sitchensis. The sequence goes on from SNQJ01S0040957.1 coordinate 97,986, forward strand.
AATTCATCAAAAACAAAAAGCATAAATAGATCTATCAATCTATATGAAAGCACTTAGCACATAGCACATAAACACATCAAAAGATCACACAAAGCAGAGTAAAACATTTTTTACGTGGTTCACCCCCACCCTGGGGTTACATCCACCAACTCTTCTTCTTTATTATCTTCAATTGGTCATCTACATAAACAGATCCAAAAACCCTTACTTCACATAAGACAAGAGATCTGCGCAGCTTGCTAGATCCTCCTTCCTTTGATTACAACACACATCCCTCCATAGTCTCTTACAATGACTTGCACTTAGCTCTGCAAGTCTCACATAGTATGCACAAACCCTTACACTTCTTGATCACACAGATCCAAATCTTAGGACTTATCCAACTTGAAAAACACTTGCACACACTCGACTACTTGTTACATTTCCTAACCTTCTATTTATACATACAAAATAGGCCTAAACATGGGTAAACCCATGGGACGACATCCCATTCCCGTTACATATTCCCAAATCTCAAAAAGAACCCAAAAATGGGTCGAGATCCCGCGATCTCTACTTCGTCTTGCACTCCGTCTTCGACAAGCTGGTGAAGTCCCAAAATAGGTCAACCTGACCAAGGATCTCCCAAAACTTGGTCAAGGGACAACAGGTGTTATATGATTGGATTTAGGAGGAATTACTTCCAAATTTATTTCAATAATTGATGTAGTGACGAGTAAGATTTTTTGAATTTATTGATAAGTTATCTGTCTTAATATTGTTTTTGTAGCTCTTGTTCTTAATGATGTAAAGAAAATTGTTATGTTAATGTGTGATTAATGTTAGATATAAGGAAACTATTTTTCTTTCCATCATCTTATTACATGTGTATTTTCTTTACGATAATTGTATCTCACTCAATAATTTAAATACCGGCAAGTTAATATATTAGTACTAGGCTTGTAATAGGTGTGAATATATTTTTCTACATGCTTGAGCACGAGGGTTATCCCAAGATCAACCTTATTCAGTAGTTAAGGCTCCCTTCCACAGTTGGTTTATACCAGCGTACATAATTTTATCAGACTCGTCTAGTAAAATAAAAGACAAAAAGAGAACGTTTAAAAAAAAGAAGGAAATTTCATAGGAAGATATCATGTCAATCACCACGTGAAGCCCATCGATTAATTGGCTAGATAGAAATATCTAGAGAACCATTCCACCATCAAACATTGTAGAGTCTAATTGGGCCTCTCTAGTGGGTTTGGTTCATTTTTTTGAGTTAAAGGGATTTAAGACCCCTCAATAGAATTGGTGCTAGAAGGAGGGTGTTAGCACTCTGTAAATTATGTCTGGCTGAATAGATAGACGACGGAGGAAACTATTTCAACCAGATTTAGAGTTGTGGCACTAACCTTCTCAACTCAGAGAGGGCTCTCTCGAGTCACTTGATACATCTATGGAAATCGGTGGCTATAATTGGTTTGTTTTGGGGTTTTAATAAAGTTGTTGAAGAGCTGAAGATGACCTTTGGGCTATGGGGTCAAGAATGTAGGATGCATTTCCAAATCGTGAAAACAATCAAGAGGAAAAGACTAAATCAGGAAGTGACTTTTGAGTTTATGCTTGAAAATTTTATATGGTATCAGAAGAAAATAAACACACAACTATTATCAGAGAATTATAGTAATGAATTATGAAATGGTTTAGAAGAGATGAACATAGTCTAAATCCCCAAGCCGAGAGCATTGAATAATGAATTCTGGACTTTTAGTTTCTCAATTTAGACAGAAGAAAGCAAGATGAAAATAAAAAATAATAGGAATCACACACTATGAGAGAAAACGAGACTCATAACACCACCAATTAGAATATTTTCATAAAAAGTCCCAAAATCTGCCTCTATACCCATGTATTCATTCCAACCCCAAAGATTTAAAACGTTTTCCTGCACAGAGGGTAGGCTACTCTTTTCTCCATGCTTCTATACTCGTGAGGCCAAGCATATATAGAGGAATTTCATATGGAATTTAAAACGTTTCAACTTCCTCATAATTCTAAAAACAGATTCAAAACAACCCACATGCATGGCTAGCCAGTCTCAAGACAACCCACATAGAGAGAGTACTCTCGAAACAAGTAACTCACCCCAGCACGAGGAAGAAAACCTATTCCTTGAAATACCTTATTCTCTTCCTCATGAGGATTTGAACCAATTTAGAAGAATCACAAGAGATTATGCTCGACAAATTGGTTCGTTTCCCTTAGCCCTGTTACTTCCTCGTAGAAAAAAAGTAAGAAGACTAATGTTCGATACCCATGAACAGGATATTATTCACACAATAGAAGACCTGATAGATTTTTCCCTCACTGAGATTGAACAACCCCTCAACCTAATCCCTGAAACACCAGCTCGTAACTACTCTAAACCAGATGATTTCAAATATGATGAAGAAGGGTTTAACTCAGATCACTCAGTTTTGGAATCAGACAATATGCATGACAATAATGATAATAATGAAGAGAGCAAAAATACACCTCCAAATAACCAACCTTGGCTGGCCAGATATTCTCTATAAATCCTAGGACGGGTACATAACCTCCCTTGACATCTAGAAAAATTACTTCCCAAATTTTACCCCGAAACCTCTGAATTGTCTGAAGACCATATTAAAAAATTCATACTAGCAATAAGACTGATGAATTTACAGAATGAGGATGTAGTATGTAGACTGTTTCCATGTAGTTTTGAGAACTCAACCTCGACTTGGTATTTTAACTTGCCCGTAGGGTCCATAACTAGTTGGACGAAGTTCAAAAAAGATTTCTTAGACAAATTTGCAGAAGAAACCACCACAAGAGATTTGATGGTTGAACTCTTCGCCCCCACCATGCGTTCAAAATATAAGGTTAAAGACTTCAATCAATGTTTTACCACTATCTTGAATAAATTTCAACCTGAAGCTAAACCTACCCAAGAGTTCCAAATTGAGGTATATGTTAATTCTCTCTCTGCGTTTATTTCTATGTTTGTGAAAAGGGTTTCGAAACATACCCTAGATGAGAATTTCGAGGAAGCCAAAATGAATGACTTCCAAATGAAAGGATGCAAAGCGGGAAGGCATCACTAGTTAATAAGGAATTCCAACCTCTTCCCAGGAGAGGATTGTTGTTGACTAGACCTCCAAGGATAAAAGTAGAACAAAGTCTCGAAAAAGAAAGAAGAGTCATAGAAGACCTCCAACGGATGATAAAGAAACTATCGAATTAAATTGTAGACATGAAGAGAAGTGTTGGCGAAGGAAACCAAGGTCAAAGGCCTTATAAACTATTTTTCAAGAGAAACCTACCTTTCAAAGCGATTGAACCTCCCCCATCCAACCTAAACATCGATCAGGGTAAGGTAGCCTCCGACTCTTTCTGTACGTCTCATCAAGAGAGACATTCTAAAAGAGACTGTCCCCAATCGATGCATGCTATGAATTTAATGTAAAATCAGTTCCTAAACAATTTTTCCCTTACTAAACAATCAAGCGGATCAACAATAAATATCGTCGAATAAGAGGAAGTTGAGCCGCTGGAAGAAACAACCATGTTGTTGTGGGATCCTCACTTGCCAATGTCGTCTGATGATGTATTTGATGTTCACGAACCACCCCCTGAGGTTTTGGTTGTGAAAATGCAAAGTAAGGTTCATTTGGTCTCAAATGACCTTACCATTGTCCAATCTTCGAGAGAAAAACAAACAGTTGATCACCCAAAAGCACCTTTTGTCTCCCAAATAAATTATATAAACATCCATACACATGAGTCACCCAAGCTAGACTACAACATAGTGGAAGACTTAAAAAGATAAAGGTTAATGTGTCGATCATGGACATATGTAGAATTCCCCAACAAAAGACTTTATGTTACAAGACTTAAAGTCAGTAGAATCCCCTATAACAAGGACTGACCAAGGGGAAGCCCCAGCTCCCACAGACATAAAAAAATAAACCAAATGTGAACGCTTTCTCTATAGATAAAAAAGGAAATCATGTTGTCCCACTGTTCCTTTTAACATTTGAAGTCTTCAATAGAAACATCCATAATTGTTTAGTCGACTTAGGGGAATCCTCCAGTGTCATGCCATTATCTATATGCAAGAAATTAAATGCAGTTCCGCTCAAAAGTGATAGACATGTTATACAACTAGACAAAAATAAGGTAAACTTTATTGGAGAACTCAAGGATGTCATGATCAGAATGGATACACAATCGAAATTTGTTCAAGTAATTGACATCATTGTAGTGGATATACCAAAAGCTTATGGATTGATACTTAGTCAATATTGGTCTGAGAAATTGAATGGATACTTTAGCATGGACTGGGCTCACCTTTGGTTTCCATTAAAAATACATGCCAACATGATCAGGATTGACAGGGAAAGGTATCTCAAAAACACTGTCATCGATTTAGAATCCTTCAATAAACCCTCGTCGACGGATTTCCCTGTGCTAGGAAAATACTCCTGTGATTCTAATTTCGGTAATTTCTCCTCTCTCTCATCAGATGTACCTCTCACTTAGAACTCTGAAATGGTTTTTCAAGTGAATCTATGGGTATCAATGGAAGAAAGCCTCTTTTGTCAATAACCTCTGTTGGAAACCACAGAAAAACTAGGTTGAGGGGAGGAAGTAATTAGGCATGAAAAAGTTGATGATTTGCGCTCACAAGTTTGGACCTTGTACTTCGATGGGTCTAAAGTGAAAGAAGAGTCAGGAGAAGGATGTATCATCATTGACCCAAAGGGGAAGCGAAATTTCTTATCCTGCAGACTAGAATTTGAATGCGCTAATATTACTGTCGAGTATGAAGCTTTAGTGAAAGGACTAAATAAATCCATAGACTTAAACGTTAAAGAACTAAAATATTTTTGGGACTCTGAAATTATCATCAGGAAAGTAAATAATACTATACATTGCAACTCACCCCACCTAAGAAATGATCAACAGGAAGTGCATAGGCTGATAGAACATTTTGAGGCCTTTAATATTATAGTAGTTCCTAGGACAAAGAATACTCTGGCTGATTCCCTATCCACTACTGCCTCGAGGATATCCCATTTAGAATACTATGAAGCCTCCAAGTTCACTGTGGAACTAAAATAAAAACCATCAGTGCCTAAAAATATTTCTAATTGGAAGGTCTTTGAAGGAGATGAACATATTATAGACTTCATAATCAATCAAGAAATATTTAAGGACCTGGCTATTGATGATGAAATATTCCAAGAGAAAATAGAAGAAACTGATTCCCGTGAACAACGAGGCGAAACATATCACTGTAGTAGAAAATCAAGTTTTCACATGATACCGAGAAGGGTATACAATTTGGAGAACCTTTTTGACCTAAGGGAAATATTTAAAGGGTCAACAAACACAAAAACAATGAGTTTGTGTCCCATATACGAGACTATAAATCTAGGAAGCCCAGAGAACCATAAGAATATAAATCTAGGTAAGACAGTGTCGAGAGAAGAAAGGAAATCCTACCTTAAACTTTTTAGAGAATATGAAGATGTGTTTTCATGGTCCTACCGAGAATTGAAAACTTATGACACTCGCATTATTCAACACACAATCCCGTTGAAATCTGGAATAAATCCCTTTCAACATAAGCTCAAGAAGTACCACCCATATTTGGAACCCCTCATGTATCAAGAGCTAAAACAATTATTGGATGCTAAGATTATATTTCAGGTTAGACATTCTTCCTAGGTAGAAAATTTGGTTCCTGTCAGGAAGAACTCTGGGGAAATTCGCTTCTGTGTAGATTTCGGAAATATTAACAGAGCATCGGATAAAGATAACTACCCAATCCCACCAATGGAACAAATTTTGTAGACCATCTCTAGGGATGAAATTTTATCCCTTATAGATGGTTTTTTAGGCTGCAACCAGGTTCTAGTCTCAGAGGAAGACCGATTGAAAACTACCTTCCGAACCAAGTGGGGAACCTTTTCTTATAAACACTTTCCCTTTGGGATAATTAACACAAGAGAGACCTTCCAAAGGGCTATGGATGTAGTTTTTCGGGGATTGATTAACATATGTGTAGTAGTATACTTGGACAATGTGACAATGTATTCAAAGGACATAAAATACCACATCCAACATATAACCCATATTTTCGAAAGGTGTAGGAAATATGGAATATCGTTAAGCCCTAAGAAAACTATCTTTGATGTCAAGGAAGGGAAATTACTAGGGAATATTATATCTCTGGAAAGAATCCACATATATCCAGAATGAATAAAGGCAATAACTTAGCTTCCCTTACCCCACAACAAAAAGGCTATGCAATCCTTCTTTGGGAAAATTAATTTTGTGAGGAAATTCACGCCCAATTTCGCTAAAACAATCAAACCCTTACAAAAAATGATTTGCAAGGATGTTGATTTTAAGTGGGATGACGAGAGAAAGGTTTCTTTCAACAATATCAAGACTTTCATATCTCAAGCTCGAGTGTTGCGAAGTCCTGACTTTAGTAAATATTTTTTCCTCTATACTTTTGCCTCTGACCAATCCTTAGCTGCAGTTTTAACCCAGAAAGATGAGGATAAAAATGAGGCACCAATATCATTCATGAGCACCAATATCCAAGGGGTTGAGTTTAATTACCCTACTATAAACAAAAAAGCTTATGCGATGTACAAATCAATAAAACATTTCAAATCCTACATCCTAAAAAATCACACCAAATTCATCTTGCCTCACGTCGTAGTCCAATCCCTATTCACTCAAAGGGAGATGTGGGAGAGAAGAGGAAATTGGATGGCAGTTTTCCAAGAATTTGATCTAGATATAAAACCTTCCAAAATGGTTAAGGGACTAGCATTGTGTAGATTGGCCGCAGAATCTCAAGACCAAATAAACGAAGACTCTGGGTGGGAGAATGAATTGGTGTTATGGTGTAGTGAAACTTGATATGTTCCACCAGGGAAGGAGTCTTGATATGGAAAAATAATTTACCTCCTGCATCATTGGACTTGCCTAGAAAACCTAAACACTAAGGAAAGAATATCTCTTAGACTGAGATTGGAAAAATACCGCCTCATAAATTCAGTGCTTTTGCACGTAAATTATGATGGGGTACTCTTGAGATGTCTCGAATGTGAAGATGTAGATAAGGTCCTAAAGGAGCTCCATGATGATCCTGTGGGTGGAAAATTTGCAAGGAATACCACTGCTCACAAAATACTAAGAGCCAACTATTACTGGCCTACTCTATTTAGAGACGCTCATACATACGCTAGAAACTGTAAAACTTGTCATATGAGTGCGGGGAGGGAAAATAGAGCAGTTGTCCCAATCAAACCAGTGACCACATCCATACCATTCAAGAAATGGGAGTTAGATGTCATAGGGGATATTATCGTGAGTTTCTCAAAAAAATATAGATATATACTGACTGCTACGGACTATTTTACAAAATGGGCAGAGGCCATCCCTCTAACTCATGTGAATGAAAAGGTGGTAATCCAATTCATAGAGTAACAATTGATCACAAGGTTTGGTACACCTTCCATTCTTGTTTTTGACAATGCTGCTTATTTTTCTTCCACCCTATTAACAGATTTTTCTCTAGACAAAGGAATAATAATCAGATACTCTACAAACTACTACCCATAGGGGTATGGAGTGGCAGAATCAACCAATAAGAACCTAGTGAGGATATTGAAGAAAATAGTTTTAGACAATCAAAGGAATTGGCATAACTCGCCTCATAATACATTATGGGATGACAGAGTCACACCCAAGGAAGCTATAAGGAACTCCCCATACTTTCTGGTATACGAACAAGAATCCATTCTCCCAAATGGGCTATATCTTCCATCTCTTCATCTTTCTCAGGGATCTAGAGGACCTCCCTCATTGGTTATTCAATAGAGAATTAATACCCTCCTCATGCTGGAAGAATAAAGGGAGAAGGAAAAATCAAAGTTCTTCACTCATCAACAGATAGTTAAATGATGGTTTGATAAGCATAAAGCCAAAGAGAAGAATTTTGAAGTAGGAGACTTAGTCATGAAATGGGACAAAGCAAATGAACCTAAGGGAAAACATTCGAACTTTTAGAATCTATGGCTCAGACCTTTCCAACTAGCCGAGAAACTTATGGCAGGCAAGTATTGGTTGAAAACATATGAGGGGGGGGGGAAACGCCCTCCCAGTGAATGACCAAGCCCTAAAATAATATTTTTTTTAAAAACAAATGTGTGTGTGTGCGTGTTTTTGAGGATAAATGGGTAGGTGTAAGGTAGAATGATTGCAGAGTCCTTTTATTTTTATTTTTGTTTTGTTTGGTGTTTTCTTGTAATAAATTTGTGTTCTGCAAGACATTGGTTGGCCTTAATCAATATGGTGTAACAAACTCTGTTCCTACCTCATGTTTACGTGCAACACAAGAAACGTTGGGAAATTGCATTTTTCTTCAAAGAGTTATGTAGTTGATCTTTGCAAACAAACGACCTTAGCGAAATTTGACATTTCTTCCTGGTGGTTTGGTAAAAACTAAAGGGAAATATGCAAAGTTGGAAAGGACCACATGAACCTCTAGACAGATCTAGGAAGAATTTCACCTTAAACATATCATCTTGTAGATAATAGACATCCTCCTCTCCCATTCGCTCAGGGCATCTCTGCCAAAATAAATCAATTATATAAAATGAATGCAAAGTAGGAGAGGATATGAACATAACTACATTGGGGCTATGGATGCTCACTAGCAGCGAAGCAAGGTCTATGACATTGGAGTGACTTTGTCGGGGCTATGGACGCTCGCTAGAAGCGGAGCAACACCGCAACAGTGCATGCTGCTAACTAAAATGGCCTGGTACTAGTGAATGCTTTACCCAGCTCTTGTCAAAGGGGGGCATGGGTCACAGTCAAGAGGAATGAAGGTGGAATAAAGGTTGAAACTACATAGATGGGCCTAGATTCATGAATTGGGGAAATTGTAAAAGCAAGGATAGGAGAGATTCTGATAAAAGAAAAAAAAGTTAGGTTCTTAACCAACTTTTGCATCAGCTAAGCTAGAGGAAGGAACACACATTCTTCTTTCACCTAGTAAATCACCATTTGTTGAGCACTCAACACACCCTAAAATAATTTTATGAAATTCTATCACTTGTGGGTACCACTTGTTTCTTTTGTTTTACTATCTGAATTGAGTTCAATATGGGGGGATGGTTTGTTTTGTTTTCATGACTCTTATCGATCAAAACGTATTTGTTTGAACTTGTTAAATGAAACTTGGTGTCTAAAAAGAACTTGACATTCTAACTAAATATCTTTAGCTAGTAGTATGATAAGTGCGCTCGTGTTCAGCATCAGAAAAATACAAGCAAATAAAGTGGCCAAAAATTAATATTAATTGTCGATGAACCATCGACGTCGGTAAAAGGACGAACAAGTTTTCATTAGTAACTCACAATGTAGTTTCAGGAGATAGACGATCACCATCGACGTGGATAGAAAACAAGAGTATTAAATGTTGACATGAGCCATGATAAAACCTCGATAGCCGATGACGGATGCATTGGTTCGGGGTCAAAAAAATCTCAAATAGTTAAATCACTGAAATTTTTTGCATTGACGCATCTCTAATCGTCGATCCTCGATGCACCTTCGACATTGGGAAATTTTCAAGAGAGTTAATCCAGGAGCACTTGGGTAAGATTATTGTCGATCACCGATCCTTGATAATTTTCGACGTTGGCAGGGTAGGATCATTTGTTATAACAATTAGCTTAAGAAAAGTCTCGATTCCAAATAACACAGGTAAATGAGGACATCGGTATCAAGTGCCACATGTCTTTGTCGCATAGCGGTGTCGTACGGTCTAGTTTCATCCCGAGTCATCTTAAGGTTCCATGTGTCCTAATCACACCCTTGAGTCAGCCTTGCCATCATCTATGTATGGAAATATCGTTAAGCGTCGGAGCTTTTGAAAGGATATATCAACGAAAAGTGTTTAAAGAGAAACGCTGACCCCCTACCCACCACCTAGATTGGTGAAATGATGGGATTTTTTCAGCATGTGATACGATCAGATTATGTCATTTAATAGGCTAGTTAATGCTTCACCCCACATACATCTCTACCCATGCACCGATTAAACAACGTGAATTTTAAATCACTGATAGGCCACGTTATAGCCTATGCTTGCGCCATCGACCTACGATCGAATTTAATTCTAGACATAATGAAGATATGGTGGAGGATTTTGTAGAACCGCACTCATATCCAAAATTGAATAGTTGATGTGATAAGGTAAGTTCATCTCTATTTAAATCACTAAAACATCTTCGAACACTTCTATTATGCGCACAAGTTTCCATTTCCATAGCATATGAAGAAGAAAAGTGAGTGTATCAAGACTGTGTTGGTTCTCATATTATGAAGACCAAGTTAAGAAAGAAACATAGGTATGTGTTAAATTTTGTCAATTCGGCGGTCGTAATTTTTCATATATATGGATTTGATGTTTTATACAGTCTCTAACTATGTTCTAGCTGTAGGGAAAATGCCTCCAAGGAAGCCTACAACCACACGCTCTCTGAGAGCAACAAAGATAAAGGAGGAGTAAATTGGTGAGGGTTCTTCGCCTGGTACTGCAAGGCAGTTGGAATACGCTCCCAGGGTGGAGACGGTCATTATAACCTCAATGAAGAATGCATTCATTTATCCTTAAAGAGAAACCCTGACCCCTGACCCACAAACTATATTAACAAAACAATCAGACGTTTTAAACACGAGATACGATCGAATTATGTCATTTAATAGGCCAGTTAATGCTTCATGCCACATACATTGCTACCCTGTGCACCAACTGAACAATAGGAATTTGAAATCACCTATAGGCCACGTTAGATCCCGCATCCGCGCCATCTACCTACGGTCAAATTTGATTTTAAACATAATGCAAATATGGCGACAGATTTTGTAGAATCGCACTCATATCCCGAATTGAATAGCTAATGTGACAAGGTAATTTCATCTCTGTTTAAATCACTAAAACGACATCAAAGACTTCCATTATGTGCACAAGTTTCCATTTCCAAAGCATCTGAATAAGCAAAGAGAGCATCTCAAGACTGTGTTGATTCTCAGATTATCAAAACCAGGTTAACCAAGAAACAAAGGTATGTGTTAAATTTTGTCAATTCGGCGGTCGTGATTTTTCATATATATGGAGTTGATGTTTTATATAGTCTCTAACTATTTTTTAGCTGTAGGTAAAATGCCTCCAACGAAGCCTACAAAAAGATTCTCTCTAAGAGCACCCAAGCTAAAAGAGGCAGAAATTGGTGAGAGTTCTTCACCTGGTACTACTAGGCAGTTGGAATACGCTCCCAGGGCAGAGCCGATCATTATAACCTTGACGAAGAAAACATTCATTCAACCTTCGGTCTTTGGTGATACATAAGCGACCATTAGATCCAAAATAATGCTCCCATAGTGGGGAGACCTATTCAATAGTATCAACCAGGAGGATTACTTGGAGTATATCCCACACAACGACCTAGATGTGAGGGCGCTTGATGATCAAGTTTTCCCAAACATTTGGTGGTTGTGTTTGCACATGGTAGCTTGCCAAACTCAAGTTTTCCCATGCATTGAGGTTTTCAGTTGGCTGATCGATCACACAGATGCTCAGAAGTGCCTCATCAACGATGAGAATGGCAGGTGTGTCATAGTTTTTCTCCCAACAGAAATTCAGAAGTACTACAAGCTCAGGGACCCAGAGGAGCAGATGAACACAAAATTCATGGTGAAGTTCTATGAATTCCACGACACCAGTTGGTTGATGGCCTCCTGGTGGAAGGAGGACAATAATTTTACCAAGTGGAGAAATGGTTGATATGGGACAATGAACCTAAGAGATCCATACATCCACGTGATGGCTCTAATTTGCAGACTATATGGAAAAAAGGACTGCTCTAAGTTCTCTAAAGCATGGATTCCCCCAGCGTACACTGTGGATATCTAGGGGAGTAGTTTCAAATGGGGAGTGAAAATATCCAAGAAACTAAGCACCTGTGTAGTGCAGGCCCAAACGCCACAGGAAGGAGAATCTACTACGTTTCATATGGCCTCGTACTTACTCGATGTTATATGTGCATGAAATGTCTTTGCCAGCATGAATTTAATCTGGCACATTGCAAATCTTCCTGTTCATGTTTACTTCAACATACTATGGGAGAATAGATACAAAAAATACTATGCCCTTATTTCTATGAATTCATCACCAAATTGTATTTGATTTTATTTAAAAAGGAATGCCCAAGGTTGTCCGCAGCAGCCACGAAAATGATATCGAAAGTAGGCCACTGGAATCTAGACGAACACACAACCTATATCATGGTTTTCGGGGACACTAGAGCACTGCATATACTCCTTGCTCACATCCCAGACCTACTCATTGTGGGATAAATATTCTATCAGAGTATCTTGCAGGGATATAACGCCACACTAGTCAAGGACAAGAAGCGAGCATTCATACCCTACGAATTCCATGTGGGGTTTTATCTAGTGAAGGAAAATGCTCAAGCCAAACAAGAAGGGATGAGTCAGCTTGAATTCAGGTTCATGATAGGTCAGTTTCACAAGCACGATCCTAAGGGCCTATTCCTCCAACATGCTTCCCAATTTTTGTCATGTTGGCCATACGCACATGACAAGTTTGAGGATGAGATTTTTACAGAATGCGCTCAAAACTGGGAGGAGGTAGTACAGAGGAAATCCAACCCGATCATGAACAAATTCAAGGCTATGATCATGGATGAACATGTGGAGACAGTAGAGAAGTCGGCTCAATAGGTTCTCAAATTTAGGGAAGAAATCAGAGAAGCAGAGACCACAAAGGCACAAAGGAGATGCTTTCCCTTACTAGAAGGAGCACAAAGAATCATTAATAAGTTACAGAATGATCCAGATCTCATAGATATGATGAGGATCCCTATGGACAACCCAATCATAGGCAGAGGAGAGCCAAGTGGCTTGGAGCCAATACAACTTGAAGAAATAACCGGTCCAGAAAACCCTAGAGTTCCATCACCACAAATCAGATCACCAAGGACTATTCCAACCCAGCCTGAGGTATCAAGGACACCAGGTGGTACAAGTGTACCAAACCCTATGTTTGAATTAATAACCATCTATGATGATGAGGAGATTTCAGAAGTTTCCTTGGTAACTCCAATACCTATTACAGAGGAAAAGGAACCTGAGAAATCATCTACCCCAAGTCTCGATGCTCCAATTCAAAACCTTCCACAGAGTGACCATGAGGTCGAAAGTGTCTTAGACACTGAGTTGCTCGACCTGTCGGGGACCCCAATAGACAGCTCGAGGGATGATATAGGATCAGGTGGTCAGAGAGAGGAATTTCAACAATAATAAATCAACACCTCAACATTTGATTACCATGTAAGTACCAATCCTACCCCTAGTTGTTCAATTTTGGTTGATACCTCACCAGTCGATGAAAAAAAACTGGAGGTCGAGCCATCAAAACATATGAAAGAAGTTTAGGAACCAATCCTAGAATAGATACACATAGTTAGGAGCCTGTGAAATAATCTAACCTAGGGAGAACAATAAATCTTTGAGTTTGTCAATGAGGCCATCAACATACAAGTGATCGCCAATGACAGGAAGAGGAAATCCATCATGAAGAGGACCAATAAGAAGAGAAGGCTCACGCTAGATAGCTCGATTCTCATCACTACGAAGGAGAAGCTGCTCAACATAGAACACACCAAGCCATCTGATCTTATTAGCGCAGGGATGGCTACCATGGATGCCACGTTGGATAAAACAAGGAGAGATGAAAAGGAGATGGTTGTCGCGCTAAAGGAGTTGGAGAATCTGCATCATTTGGTGAAATAATATTGAGACTCAACACAGGCCACAGTGTCCCTGAGGAGTGAGTTCTAGGATGCTTATGAAAAATTCACAAGTGAACGACACCTTTTCACTATAGGCATAGATGATTTCCAAGAAAATACCATTATGGTGCCAACAACCTGCAAGGACGTGGAAAGGTGGTATGAAAGGATTGATTACATCAACGCATTACAAAAGGGACGAGACGTTGAAGAGAATGTTATTCGGGTGCTAAGGGATAGTAGCATCGATTGGATAAGGAAAGCAGTCGAATACTGTGTAAAAATTTCCCAGGAACATCAACAGGAGATTTAGAAGAAGTGGGCCAAGTGCGAAAAGGGTTGGGAAAATATTAATTGGGAGATGAAAGACATCGGGCTCCCATAATTTGGCTCGCCCGAAGACTTTGTTGACCAGCATGACATAGTCAAGAGACATGCAGAACAAGACTCAACATGGACAACATAGATCACACAAGTGGCGAGAATGGCACCAAGTCAAGTACAAAAATTCATGGGGCATCCGATCAAGGCTCGTGCAGTTCTACAGTGGTTGAGTATTAAAATAATCAAATACATAGAATGGGTAGTAGAAGTAAAATAAATTATTTCAGCCCCGATGGACCAACACATGTTTTCATAAGAAAACACATGAAAGGATCTCTTCATCAAGTGGTCGGAGTATGAGAAGAATCATCCACTCCCTGTAAAAACATGAGATGATTCTCAGAGAATAAATATATCAAGCACCACGTGGAAATATTTTGTTTTTCTTAACTTGCACTTGTAGTAGATATTTTTAGTTAGTGATTCATTATAAATAAGGGGATTGAACGTTTAGTAAGGGTCGATGGTTTTGGGTAAAGACCCTCATTTTTGGAATTGTAAAGAACTATTTCTGAACTACCTTAATTGAAAAGTCATGTTTAGGACCAAAGACAAAATATTGTTTTTCATCAAAGGCATTGTTGGCACAGGGGAAAACACAGGGTTCAATGCTACAACAATGGACCAACAAAACCCTAACTATTGGCCTTTCGGAAACACCTACGAAGAAGATGAAGTCTCGCCCGAGGTAGAGGCAGGGGTGGTTGCAGGACGCATGTGTCTGCAACCTTAGCTGGGACATAGATCTGTGATTATAACACTTAATAGAGAACTTATCACCGTCAGTTCATCATTATCTAACCAATATCTACTCCGTAAAGAAAACAAAGCATCACAACATTCACCCTGATCTAATGTATATCAGCACTTAGCAAAGGAATTATATTAGATCTAGCAGATTCAAGCACTAAGCAAGTTCACAGATGTCATATCTAGCATCCAGATTCATCATAAGGACAAAGCATAAATAGATCTATCTATCTATATCAAAGCACTTAGCACATAACACATAAATACATCATAAGATCGCATAGAGAAGAGTAAAACAGTTTTTCTGTGGTTCAACCCCACCCTGGGACTACGTCCACCAACTCTTCTTCTTTATTATCATCAATCAGTCATCTACATGCACATATCCAAAAACCCTTACTTTGCATAAGACAAGAGATCGGTGCAGCTCGCTAGATCCTCCTTCCTTGTGTTACAACACAAATCCCTCCACAGTCTCTTACAATGACTTGCACTTAGCTCTACAAGTCTCACACAGTATGCACAAATCTTTACACTTCTTGATCACATAGATCCAACTCTTAGAAATTATCCAACTTGAACAACACTTTCACACTACTCCACTACTTCTTACATTTCCTAGAATTCTATTTATATATACAAAATAGACCTAAACATGGGTAAACCCATGGGCCGACATCCCATTCCTGTTACATTTCCCAAATCCCAAAAAGGACCCAAAAAGGGGTCGAGATCCCACGATCTGTGCTTCGTCTTGTGCTCCGTCTTCGACAGGCTGTCGAAGTCCCAAAATAGGTCAACCTGACCAAGGATCTACCAAAACATGGTTAAGGGTCAACATGCGTTATATGATTAGATTGAGGAGGAATTACTTCCAAATTTATTTCAATAATTGATGTTGTAACGAGTAAGAGTTTTTGAATCTATTGATAATTTATCTGTCTTAATATTTTTTTTGTAGCTCTTGTTCTTAATGATGTAAATCAAATCGTTGTGTTAATGTGTGATTAATGTTAGAGCTAAGGAAACTATTTTTCTTTCCATCATCTTATTACATGCGTATTTTTTTTACGATAATTGTATCTCAATCAATAATTGAACTACCGACAAGTTAATGTATTAGTACTAGGCTTGTAACAGGTGTGAATATATTTTTCTACATGCTTGAGCACGAGGGCTATCCCAAGCTCAACGTTATTCAGTAGTTAAGGATCCCTTCCACAGTTGGTTTATACCAGCATACATAATTTTATCAGACTCGTCTAATAAAATAAAAGACAAAAAGAGAATGTTTAAACAGAAGAAGGAAATTTCATAAGAAGATATCATGTCAATCACCATGTAAAGCCCATTGATTAATTGGCTAGATAGAAATATCTGGAGAACCATTCCACCATCAAACGTTGCAAAGTCTAATTGGGCCTCTGTGACGGGTTTGGTTCATTATGTTGAGTTAAAGGAATTTAAGACCCCTCAATAGAATTGGCGCTAAAAGGAGGGCATGATGAATGAATTCCTAACAACGTTGCTGATATAATATATCGCATAGTCTACAGATTCAAAACAATCCACATGCATGGCTAGTTAGTCTCAAGACAACCCACATAGAGAGAGTACTCTCGAAATGAGTAACTCACCCCAACACAAGGAAGAAAACATATTCCTTGAAATACCTTATGCTCTTCCTCACGAGGATTTGAACCAATTTAGAATAATCACAAGATCTTACTCTCGACAAATTGGTTCGTTTCCCTTATCCCTATTAATTCCTCGTAGAAAAAAAGTAAGCAGACTAGTGGTTGATACCCATGACCAGGATTTTATTCACACAGTAGAAGACCTGATAGATTTTTCCCTCACTGAGATTGAACAACCCCTCAACCTAATCCACGAAACACCAACTGGTAACTACTCTAAACCCGACAATTTCGAATATGACGAAGAAGGGCTTAACTCAGATCACTCAGTTTTGGAATCAGACGATATGCAAGACAATAACGATAATAATGAAGAGAGGGAACATCCACCTCCAAATAACCAACCTTGGCTGGCCAGAGATTCTCTGTAAATCCCAAGACGGGTACATAACCTCCCTCGACATCCAGAAAAATTACTTCCCAAATTTTACCTTGAAACCTCCGGCTTGCCTGAATACCATATTTAAAAATTCATACTAGCGATAAGACTGATGAATTTACAGCATGAGGACGTAGTATTGTAGACTGTTTCCCTGTACTTTTGAGAATTCATCCTCAACTTGGTATTTTAACTTTCCCGTAGGGTCCATAACTAGTTGGACGAAGTTCCAAAAGGATTTCTTAGAGAAATTTGCAGAAGAAACCACCACAGGATATTTTATGGCTGAAATATTCGCCGCCACCATGAGTTCAAAATATAAGGTTAAAGACTTTAATCAACATTTTACCACTTTCTTGATTAAATTTCAACCCGAAGCTAAACCTACTCAAGAGTTGCAAATTGAGGTATATGCTAATGCTGTCCCTGCGTTTATTTCTATGTTTTTGAAAAGGGTTTCCAAACATACCCTAGATGATAATTTCAAGGAAGACAAAATGATTGAATTCCAAATGAAAGGGTACAATGAGGTAAGGCCTCAGTAGTTAAGAAGGAATTTCAGCCTCTCCCCAGAAGAGGATTGTTGTTGACTAGACCTCTAGGAAAAAAAGTAGAACAAGGTCTCGAAAAAGGAAGAAGAGTCATAGAATACCTCCAATGAATGATAAAGAAACTCTTGAATTAAATTGTAGGCATGAAGAGAAGTGTCGGGGAAGGAAACCAAGGTCAAAGGCCTTATAAACTATTTTTCAAGAGAAACCCACATTTCAAAGCGATTGAACCTCCCCCATCCAACCTAAACATCGATCTGGGTAATGTAGCCTCTGACTCTTTCTGTATGTATCATGAAGAGAGACATTCTGAAAGAGACTGTCCCCAATCGGTGCATGCTATAAATTTAATGGCAAATTAGTTCCTAAATGAATTTTCCCTTACCGAACAATCGAGCAGATCAACGATAAATATCATCGATCAAGAGGAAGTTGAGTCGTTGGAGGAAACAACCATGTTGTTGTGGGATCCTGACTTTCCAAATCCTTCTGATGATGTATTTGAGGTTCACGAACCACCCGCTGAGGTTTTGGTTGTTCAAATGCGAAGTAAGGGTCATTCGGTCTCAAATGACCTTACCATTGTCTAAAATTCGAGAGAAAAACAAATAGTCGATCACCCGAAAGCACCTTTTGCCTCTCAAAGAACTTATATAAACATCCATACACGTGATTCACCTAAGCAAGACTACAACATAGTGGAAAACTTAAAAAGATAAAGGCTAATGTGTCGGTCATGGACATGTGTAGAATTCCCCAACAAAAAGGCTTTATGTTACAAGACTTAAAGTCAGTAGAAGCCCCTATAACAAGCACTAACCAAGGGGAAGCCCTAGCTCCCACAGACCTAAAAAATAAACCAAATGTGAATGCTTTCTCTGTAGCTAAAAAAGGAAAGCATTTTTTGCCACCATTCCTTTTAACATTTGAAGTCTTCAACATAAACCTCCATAATTGTTTAGTCAACTTAGGGGCATCCTCCAATGTCATGCCATTATCTATCTGCAAGAAATTAAATGTAGTTTTGCTCAAAAGTGATAGACATGTTATACAACTAGACATAAATCAGGTAAACTTTATTGGATAACTCAAGGATGTCATGATCAGAATGGATACACACTCAAAATTTGTTCAAGTAATTGACATCATTGTAGTGGATATACCAGAAGCTTATGGACTGATACTTAGTCGATATTGGTCCGAGAAATTGAATGTATACTTTAGCACGAAATAGGCTCACATATAGTTGCCATTAAAGGGACATGCCAACAAGATCAGGATCGACAAGGAAAGGTATCTCAAACACACTGTCATCGATTTAGAATCCTTCAATGAACCCTCGTCGACAGATTTCCTTGCTCTAGGAAAATACTCCTACGATTCTAATTTTGGTAATTTCTCCCCTCTCTCATTTGATGTACCTCTCACTCAAAACTCTGAAATGGATTTTCAAGTGAATCTACTGGTAGCAGCGGAAGAAATCCTCTTCTGTCAAGAACCTCTGTTGGAAACCACAGAAAAAGTAGGTGGAGGGGAGGAAGCAATTAGGCATGAAGAATCTAATGATTTTCGCTCACAATTTTGGACCTTGTACTTCGATGGGTCTAAAGTGAAAGAAGAGTCAGGAGCAGGATGTATCCTCATTGAACCAAAGGGGAAGAAAAATTTCCTGTCTAGAATTTGAATGCACTAATAATATTGTCGAGTATGAAGCTTTAGTGCATGGACTAAAGAAATCCATAGACTTAAACGTTAAAGAACTAAAGATTTTGGGGACTCTGAAATTATCATTAGGAAAGTAAAGAATACTATACATTGCAATTCACCCCACCTAAGGAATTATCAACAGGAAGTGCATAGGCTGATAGAACATTTTAAGGCCTTTAATATTATAGTAGTTCCCAGGACAAAGAATACTCTGGCTGATTCCCTACCCACTACTGCCTCAAGGCTATCCCCTTTAGAAGACTATGAAGCCTCTAGGTTCACTATGAAACTAATCTACAAACCATCAGTTCCCAAAAATATTTCTAATTGGAAGGTATTTGAAGGAGATGAACATATTATAGACTTCATAATCAATCAGGAAATTTTTAAGGACCTAGCTATTGACGATTAAATATTACAAGAGAAAATAGAAGCAATTGATTCTCGTGAACAAAGAGGCGAAACATATCACTCTAGTAGAAAATCAAGGTTTCACACAATATCGAGAAGGGTATCCAATTTGGAGAACCTTTTTGACCCGAGGGAAATATTTAAAGGGTCAACAAACACAAAAAAAATGAGTTTGTGTCCCATATATGAGACTATAAATCTACGAAGCCCGAAGAATCCTAAGAATATAAATCTAGGTAAGATAGTGTCGATAGAAGAAAGGAAAGCCTACCTTAAACTTTTTAGAGAATATCAAGATGTTTTTTCATGTTCCTACAGAGAATTGAAAACTTATGACACTCCCATTATCAAACACACAATCCCGTTGAAATCTGTAATAAAACCCTTTCAACAGAATCTCAAGAAGTACCACCCATCTTTGGAACCCCTCATGTATCAAGAGATAAAACAATTATTGGATGCTAATATTATCTTTCCGGTTAGACATTTTGCCTTGGTATCAAATTTGGTTCCTGTCAGGAAGAAGTTTGGCGAAATTCGCTTGTGTGTAGATTTCATAAATCTTAACAGAGCATCTGAAAAAGATAACTACCCAGTCCCACCGATGGAACAAATTTTGCAGACCATGTCTGGGGATGAAATCTTCTCCCTGCTAGATGGTTTTTCAGGCTACAACCAGGTTCTAGTCTTAGAGGAAGACCGATTGAAAACTACCTTCTGGACCAAGTGGGGAAATTTTTCTTATAAACACATGCCCTTTGGGATAATTAACACATGAGCGACCTTCCAAATGGCTATGGATGTAGATTTTCAAGGATTGATTAACATATGTGTAGTAGTATACTTGGATGACGTGACGGTGTATTCAAAGCAAAAAAAATACCACATCCAACATCTAACCCATATTTTTGAAAGGTGTAGGAAATATGGAATATCATTAAGCCCTAAGAAAACTATCTTTGATGTCAAGGAAGGGAAATTACTAGAGAATATTATATCTCATGAAGGAATCTGCATAGATCCAAAATGAATAAAGGCAATAGCTCAGCTTCCCTTACCCCACAACAAAAAGGCTATGCAATCCTTCTTTGGGAAAATTAATTTTGTGAGGAAATTCACGCCCGATTTCACTGAAACAATCAAACCCTTACAAAAAATGATTCTCAAGGATGTTGATTTTAAGTGGGATGAAGAGCGAAAGGTTGCTTTCAACAATATCAACACTGCCATATCTCAAGCTCCAGTGTTGCGAAGTCCTGACTTTAGTAAATATTTTTTCCTCTATACTTTCTCCTCCGACCAATCCTTAGCTGCAATTTTAACCCAGAAAGATGATGATAAAAATGAGGCACCAATATCATTCATGAGAACCAATATGTAAGGGGCCGAGTTTAATTACCCTGCTATAAATAAAAAATCTTATGCGATGTACAAATCAGTAAAACATTTCAAATCCTACATCCTAAAAAATCACACCAAATTCATCTTGCCTCACCCCATAGTCCGATACCTATTCACTCAATAAGAGATGGGGGAGAGAAGAGGAAATTGGATGGAAGTTATCCAAGAATTTTATCTAGATACAAAACCTGCCAAACTAGTTAAGGGACTAGGATTGTGTAGATTGGCCGCAGAATCTCAAGACTAAATAAATGAAGACTCTGGGTGGGAGAATGAATTGGCGTTATGGTGTAGTGAAACTTTATATGTTACCCCAGTGAAGGAGTCTTGGTATGGAAAAATCATTTACCTCTTGCATCATGGGACTTGCCCAGAAAACCTAAACCCTAAGGAAAGTATATCTCTCAGACTGAGATCGGAAAAATACCGCCACATAAATTCAGTACTTTTCCGCGTAAATTATGATGGGGTACTCTTGAGATGTCTTGAACGTGAAGATGCAAATAAGGTCCTGAAGGAGCTCCATGATGATCCCGCAGGTGGAAACTTTGCAGGGAATACCACTTCTCGCAAAATACTAAGAGCCAACTATTACTGGCCTACTCTATTTAGAGACGCTCATACATACGCTAGAAACTATATAGATTGTCATATGAGCGCGGGGAGGGAAAAGAGAGAAGTTGTCCCAATCCAACCAGTGACCATATCCAGACCATTCAAGCAATGGGAGTTAGATGTCATAGGGAAGATTATATTGAGTTACTCAAAACAAGATAGATACATACTGACTGCTACAGACTATTTTATGAAATGGGCGGAGGCCATCCCTCTGACTCACGTGAATGAAAAGGTGGTAATCCAATTCATAGAGAAACAATTGATCACAAGGTTTGGTACACCTTCCATTGTTGTTTTCGACAATGCTGCTTATTTTTCTTCCACCCTATTAACAAAGTTTTCTCTAGACAAAGGAATAATAATCAGATACTCTACAAACTACTACCCATAGGGGAATGGAGTGGCATAATCAACCAATAAGAACCTAGTGAGGATCTCGAAGAAAAACGTTGCAGACAATCAAAGGAATTGGCATAGCTTGCCTTATAATGAATTATGGGCCGACATAGTCACACCCAAGGAAGCTATAGGGAACTCCCCATACTTTCTGGTATACGAACAACAATCCATTCTCCGAAATGGGCTATATCTTCCATCTCTTCAGTTTTCTCAAGGATCTAGAGGACAACCCTCATCGGTTATTCAATAGAGAATTGATACCCTCCTCATGCTGGAAGAATAGAGGGAAAAGGAAAAATCAAAGTTCTTCTCTCATCAACAGATAGTTAAACAATAGTTTGACAAGAATAAAGCCAAAGAGAAGAATTTTGAAGTAGGAGACTTAGTCCTAAAATGGGACAGAGCAAATGAACCTAAGGGAAAACATTCGAACTTTCAGAATCTATGGCTCGGACCTTTCCAGGTAGCCGAGAAACTTGGGGCAGGCATGTATCGGTTGCAAAATCTGAGGGGGGAACCTGACACCCTCAAAGTGAACGACCAAGCCCTAAAACAATATTTTTGTTAAAAACAAATGTTTGTGTGTGTGTGTGCATGTTTTTTAGGATAAATTAGTAGGTGTAAGGTAGAATGATTGCAGATCCCTTTAATTTATGTTTTTCTTTTGTTTGGTGTTTTCTTGTAATAAAGTTGTGTTCTGTAAGACATTGGTTGACCTTAATCAATATGGTGTAGTAAACTCTATTCCTAACTCACGCTTACATGCAACACAAGAAACGTTGGGCAATTGCATTTTTCTTCAAAGAGTTATGTAGTTGATCTTTGCAAACAAACGACCTTGGCGAGTGATGAAGTTTCTACCTGGTGGTCTGGTAAAACCTAAAGGAAAGATGGAAAGTTGGAAAGGACCACATGCACCTCTAGACAGAGATAGGAATAATTTCACCTTAAACATCTCATCTTATAGATAACATACATCCTCCTCGAATTCACTCAACGCATCTCTTCCAAAATAAATCAATTATATCAAATGAGTGAAAAGTAGGAGAGGGTATGCATATAACTAAGTTGGGGATATGGACACTAACTAGCAGTGGAGCAAGGTCTGTGACGTCGGAGTGACTCCACTGGGGTTATGGACATTCGCTGGCAGCGGAGCAACACCACAGCAAGTGAATGATGATAACTAAAATGGCCTAGTGATAGTGAATGCTTTACCCGACTCTTGTCAAAAGGGGGCATGGGTCATGGTCAAGAGGAATGAAGGTGGAATAAAGGTTGAAACTCCATAGGCGGGCCTAGATTCATGAACTGGGGGAATTGTAAACGCAAGGATAGGAGAGACTCTCATAAAAGAAAAAACAATTAGGTTCTTAACCAAATTATGCATCAGCTAAGCCAGGGGAAGGAACACACATTCTTCTTTCATTTATTAAATCACCATTTGTTGAGCGCTCAACACACCCTAATTTTTTTTTATGAAATTCTGTCACTTGTGAGTACCACTTGTTTCTTTTGTTTTACGATCTGAATTGAGTTAAATATGGGGGGACGGTTTGTTTTTTTTTCATGACTCTTATCAATCGAAACGGATTTGTTTGAACTTGTTAAATGAAACTTGGCGTCTAAAAAGAACTTGGCATTCTAACTAAATATCTTCAGCTAAAAGTAAGATAAGTGCGCTCGTGTTCAGCGTCGGAAAAATAAAAGCAGATAAAGTGTCCACAAATTAATAATAATTGTCGATCCACCATTGACATCGGTAAAAGGATGAACAAGTTTGTGTTAGTAACTCCCAACACAGTTTCAGGGGATAGACGATCACCATCGGTGTCGACAGAAAACAAGAGTACTAAATGTTGACATGAGCCATGATAAACCCTCGATAGCCGATGACAGATGCGTTGGTTCGGGGTCGGTGAAATCTCAAAGAGTTAAATCACTGAAAGTTTCCGCGTTGATGAATCTCCGATCATCGATCCTCGATGCACCTTCGACATTGGGAAATTTTTGAGGGAGTTAATCCAGGAGCACTTGGGTAGGCTTATCGTCGATCGTCGATCCTTGATAATTTTTGGCATCGGTAGGGTAGGATCGGTTTTTATAACGATTATCTTAAGAAAAGTCTCAATTCCAAATAACACTGGTAAACGAAGACGTCGATATCAAGTGCCACATGTCTTTGTCGCATAGGGGTGTCCTATGGTCTAGTTTCAACCCAAGTCATCTTAAGGTTCCATGTGTTCTAGTCACACCCCCGAGTCAGCCTTATCGTCAACTCTATATGGAAAGACCATTCGGCGTCGAATATTTTGAAAGGATATATCAACGAAAAGTGTTTAAAGAGAAACCTCGACCCCCTACCCACCAACTAGATTAGCGAAATGATGGGATGTTTTCAGCATGTGATATAATTAGATTATGTAATTTAATATGCCATTTAATGCTTCACCCCGCATACAATGCTACCCATGCACCAATTGAACAATAGGAATTTTAAATCACCGATAGGCCACATTATAGCCTATGCTTGCGCCGTCGACCTATGATCGAATTCAATTTTAAATGTAATGAAGATATGGTGGAAGATTTTGTAGAACCACACTCATATCCCAAATTAAATAGTTGATGTGACTAGGTAAGTTCATCTCTATTTAAATCACTAAAACAACTTCGAACACTTCCATTATGCACACAATTTTCCATTTCCAGAGCATCCAAAGAAGCAAAGCGAGCGTCTCAAGACTGTGTTGATTCTCAGATTATTAAAACCAAGTTAAGCAAGCAACATAGGTATGTGTTAATTTTTTTCAATTCGGCGGTCGTAATTTTTCATATATATGGATTTGATGTTTTATATAGTCTATAATTGTGTTCTAGCTGCAGGGAAAATTCCTCCAAGGAAGCCTACGATGAGATGCTCTCCGAGAGCAACGAAGCTAAAGGAGGAGAAAATTGGTTAGGGTTCTTCGCCTGGTACTGCGAGGCAGTTGGAATACGCTCCCTAGGAGGAGATGGTCATTAGAACCTTGACAAAGAATGCATTCATTCAACCTTCGGTCTTCATCGATACAGAAGCGAAAGATTCAGAAGAAGTGGGCTAAGTGAGAAAAGGGATGGGAAAATATTAATCAGGAGATGAAAGGCATCGGCCTCCCAGAATTTTGTTCACCCGAAGACTTTGTATACCTACATGACATAGTCAACCGACATGCAAAACAAGACTCAACATGGACAATAAATATTGCATAGGTGGCGAGCATGGTACCAGGTCAAGTACAACAATTCATGGAGCATCTGATCAAGGCTCATGCAGTTCTGTAGTGGTTGAGTAGTAAACTAATCAAATAAAGAGAATCAAAAGTAGAAGTAAAATAAATTCTTTCATCCTTGATGGACCAGCATAGGTTCCCGTATGAAAACACATGTGAAGATCTCTTCGTCAAGTGGTTGGAGTATGAGAGGAATCACCCACTCCATGTAAAACCATGAGATTATTCTCAAAGAACAAAGAGATCAATCGCCACGTGGTGATATTTTTTTTTACTTAACTTGCACTTGTAGTAGCTATTTTTAGTTAGTGATTCATTATAAATAAGGGGATCGACCTTTTAGCAAGGGTCAATGGTTATGGGTAAAGACCCTAATTTTTGGAATTTTAAAGAACTATTTCTGAACTACCTTAATTGAGAAGTCTTGTTTAGGACAGGAGACAAAATATTGTTTTTCATCAAAGGCATTATATGATTGGATTGAGGAGGAATTGCTTCCAACTTTATTTCAGTAATTGATGCTGTAATGAGTAAGATTTTCTGAATCCATTGATAAGTTATCTTTCTTAATATTTTTTTTGCAAATCGTGTTATTAATGATGGAAATGGAATGGTTGCGTTAATGTGTGGTTAATGTTAGAGCTAAGGAACCCATTTTTCTTTCCATCACCTTATTACATGCATATTTTCTTTACGATAATTGTATCTCAGTCAATAATTGAAATACCAACAATTTAATGTATTAGTACTAGGCTTGTAACATGTGTGAACATCTTTGTCTGCATGCTTGATCATGAGGGTTATCCCAAGCTCAACCTTCTTCAATACTTAATAATCCCTTCCACAGTTCATTTATACCAGTGTACATCATTTTATCAGACTTGTCTAATAAAAGAAAAGATAAAAAGAGGACATTTAAATAGAAGAAGGAACTTTCATAGGAAGATATCTTGTCAATCACCACGTAAAGCCCATCGATTAATTGGCTAGATCGAAAGATCTGGAGAACCATTCCACCATCAAATGCTACAAAGTCTAATTGGGCCTATGTGGTGGGTTTGTTTCATGTTGTTGAGTTAAATGTATTTAGGACCCCTCAACGCTTCCTCAGGAGATACATTGGTCCAAGAGCTCGGGGATAAATTTGAGATATGAGACCTCACTACAAAGCTCAAAAATCAATTGTTGGATTGTGTTTAGGGCTTTGAAGATATGTTGAGAGTTCCCATCCACTGGAGGGTTGGGATGGATAGAGGAAGGTGCACCATGGACACAGATTGAGTTCCCGTGAGGAGAGTCCTATGGATGACTCTCTAGAGAAGGAGAGTCCGAGAAATATTTTGGAGCATAACCCAACGAATTTCCATGATGATCAAACCCTTTGATTTTGAATCCCCATCATGTGGAAGTATGACCTTTGTCTTTTTGATGAGCAGAGGTCGATCTAGGAGAAGAATTCACTGAATCTTGTCTTTGGTTGTCTGAAATTCCATTTCCCATTACAGAAGAGAAACACCTGACCGAAATGTGGTCACCCCTTCTATTCTTTGAGAGTCCCCTTTGTCGTGGCATGGTGAATCCTGAATATCTTACCACCCAAGTAGAACGTGCTTGGTACTTATTCCTACACTCACTGTGAAAATGATGGCACCCAACTCGAATGTCGAAAACAAAATGGATATCCCACAGGACTCGATGCTCCCTTATGTCATTAGCTCACAACATTGTCATGGTTGTTAATGGCGTATTGATGACCAGGCACCAGAAGTAAATAGCCCGAACGTCCTCTCTGAAATCCTACATCATACTGTGAGGGAATAACCGCCCCAGGTATCCTATTTCTTTAATGTTATAGAGAAACAATGTGTAGTTTCCCATGCCCTTACACCTAGCTCGAGGTTTGGTGAGCTAGGTGTCTATATTTCCCACTACCATCTTACTGCTTATGTGTGTTGGATAGCAACCCATCTTGGGAATGCTTTGGTTATTTTATAATAAATGTGTAAGAATTTTTTTATGTGAATTTAATTTATAATATATTTCAATGGTTTTCTTTAAGTGTAATAAATATATGATAATATTTATTATAAAATGAAAATTAATAGAAAAAAATGAGATTGTAATGGTCAAGATGGAAAATAAAAAAAATTTGATCATTTTAATTATATTAATGATTGGTTTTCAATTGTCATTAAGTTTTAACTCTTACATTCTATTAAGACTAGAAGATCTTAAATCAATCTCTATGACTTCATGGATAAATCATTTTGAGGGTGGGTCAATATTTGTGATGATCTTAGTAAATTATATACAAATATGATGTTTAGAATCCACTAAATGCTAATTTAAAGTTAATCTATGGTGATATACATTATGTGTTACTTAACTCTAAAGTGAATGGAGTGGCTAATTTTCCTTATGTAGGACAATCCACAAGAGAAAGCAATCTCATAGATGCCTTGGTTTTAGAGAGGGTTCATGGGACCCTTGGTAGATTTAGAAGGCCTCCTACCTTATTCGAGGGGAAAAGACCATATTAATGTCATTATTCCTTAGGAATCTAGTTATTTTATTGGTGACACCTTAAATGTAGGGAAGATGAATTTGTGAACTAAGGTTAGAAGGGGGGTTTTTAAAGGGGCGAGGATGAGATGTTATTTAGAAATTCCTTTAAATATAATTTAAGATTATGATCATTAATCATGAGAGTATTGACGAGTGTTGATGTTTGGTAGCTATGGGAGGAACTTTCCCTCCTTGATGACCTATCTTAGATGTGTTAAAATATTGTGTAACTACAAAGAATATTCTTATCCCCTTTTGTGGATAAAGATAAAATATATTTATTATTGATTAGATCAATCCCCTTTTTTGGATTGATCATGTCGGGCATTGTAATTGACCAAATCCCCTTTTGCAGATTGGTCAAACCCTAATTATAATAGGCTGAATGAGAAGTCGACCCACAGATTAAATAAAGGTGGTTCTAACCACCCAGAATGGGAATTTGGCCCTGCCAGTGAAAACACACTTATGTTAACACCTGCCAGATTGTATAAATAAGAGAGGCCAGTGCCTCATTTAGACACACACTCAACTCACTCATCTAGTGTGCAAGTATTGAAGGAAGTTGCAGTTACCAGTTGCTAGAAGAAGGAAGAGAGAGAGAGGCACATCCTTGGGAGAGGAGTTTTTGTGTTGTTTGGTTCATTGTCTTAGCATTGTATTGGCTATCTATATTAAGGAAGTTTTGTTGGGTTTTCTTCCCCATGAGGGTTTCCCAGGATAAATGTTATCTACTCTTGTGATTGTGTTTCTCTCAGTGATCCTATCTATGATATTGTTATCTAGTAAATTGAAAGTAACCTAATAATAGCGGAAAATTTAACATGGTATCATAGCTAAGCTGAAGAGAGCATCTTTTACAGGAAAAAGAAAAACGTCATTGTTGTCGTAGATGCAAATTAGGGCTTTTTATTGAAGAATAATTTCATCCCCAAATCCATCTAGAAAGTTGCGCCCTACCTCAAGGAACATTTTTGCATCCTTAGTGCAACTTTTCAATGGCTAGATCTCACGGAATGTGAAACCCTATTTTTCACAAAGTACAGGAAGTACCAGAAAACCAGAGTACCAGAAGTACCAGAGTACGAGAAGTACCAAAAAACTAGAAGCACCAGTCCAGAAATCTGTAAATCAAGTTTGGAGGGGTAAAATTTGGATTTTCTGAAATCTAAACACACCAGGCTACTCTCCGCAGTCCAGCGCATCTTTTGCTGAGTTCAATTTTCAGATCTAAGAAATTTGATTTTTCTATTATGTCTATAGCCCAGAGGGCTAGGGTTTCTTCTACAAGAAAGAATGGCTACCATCATGAGGGTAGAAGACAGGCTAGAAGGATCTAAAAAATTCAGATCTTGGAAGCATATGTTGCATATGATTCTAGATGAGAATGATCTCCTAGAACATGTTACAGTGGGTGTACCAGAGTCAGATGAAGAAGAGGAAAAGACCAAGCATAAGAAGAATGAGAAGAAAGCGAAGAGAATCATGTCAGATTCAGTAAAGGATCACTTGATCCCTCATATTTCCAAACTACAGACAACAAGGAAAATGTATGAAGCACTCAACAGGTTATATGAAAGCAAAGACATTAGCCAGAATCTTTCCTTAAGAAATCAACTTCGTAATATGAAAATGGAAAACTCAGAATCTGTCACATCCTATCTTATGAGAGTTTCTCATATCAGAGATCAGCTTGCAACTAATGGAGATTTCATTAGTGACAAAGATCCTGTAACCACAACCCTAAATGGGTTTCCAACATTTTGGATTCCTTTTGTACAAGGAGTGTGTGAAAGAAGCAAGTTACCCAAGTTTGATAAGTTATGGGCAGATTGCACACACAAAGAATCTAGACTTGCAGACCAATAGAAGAGATTAATTGTTGATGAAGAGGAAGCTCTTACAACTCAAAAGAACAGACGAAGTTCCTTCAAGAAGAACAATAAAGAAGATAACTTCGTAAGAGTTCCAGATAAAAAGAAAGATGTTTCAAAGATCAGATGCTGCAACTGTCAAAAGTTGGGAAACCTTTCCTATGACTTTCCTCAAGGAAAAGGGAAAAGAAAGTATCAAGCACATGTGGTAGAGGAAGAGGAATCTCCTCCCTCAAAGAAATATTTAGCATAAATTTTGGGTTATTTTCTTTAAGTTGAAGATAGTTGATCTAAAGAAAGATAGCAAATGGTGGAGTTCGTGGAGCCTCCCCACAAAAAAACAAAAGATAAGTATTCATGTTTATTTCTAGTATCTTGTTTACTTTAATACTTTATTATTACAAGTTATATATTTTTGTGAGAATGTTAATAAACCTCATTTTAGTTCAGTATATATGCATACTTATGAAGGCAGTATCAAAGAAGAGGATGAAGAAAGAGATGAAATATTTATTTCAGAAAGCATATTGTAAGTAAGTTTATAGGTCTCGAAAGAAAGAACTTATGCCATAACTTGCAGAAGTTAGACAACATAAGAAGGACGTATGATATGGTGATAGTCAGTAAAGACCAACCAATATATAATATTTATATAGGAGCATGAGGCTCCTAAAGATGCAGAACAAAACTGTTCAAGATGAAGAAAATCATGGATACTCAAATAGAGTTGATAAGATGCAGGTAACTACAGGTTGCTCCAGTACCGTTCTTATAGATGCAGAGGGATTAGGTTGATCCAGTATGAAGTCAAAAATAAATGTTCAAACTCAAGAAAGAACCTATGATATTATAGAAGAAGAACTTCAAGAATGATGATTAGAAGCTATTAGTTTGGTGTAAGAGGGAGCCATGTCTCCAAATTCAAAATGGAGGATTGTGATTTGATGTAGTTAGGAAAGCATATGGATGGTGCCCAACAGATGGGTAGCATGGTATTATACCATGGAAATATTTTGGACCACAAGATATTTTCAGATACCATAGCTAGACCTTCGTAGAGAAGGAGAAAGAGAAAATACCTTCGTAGAGAAGGAAAGAAAAATCCCATAGGTAGACCTTCATAGAGAAGGAAAAGAGAAGAGACCTTCATAGAGAAGGAAGATACCTTCGTAGAGAAGGAGAATGAGAAATTTTCCAAGGTTGTCCTATGTCCAAGAGTTGAGTTTTGGATACTCTAGGGACATGCTAGAATACCCTCCTAGAGAGGGGTGTGACCACCCTCATAGAGAGGAATGTGGATGTTTCTCTAAGGGTCAACGGGCATATACTCTCCTTTGGCCAAGGATTGAATATCCTAGAACACAAACCTTGACCATGTGGAATGGTTAGTTGGCTCTTGAGGTTTGTGTTTTGATCTTGCAAGGATCATGGAAAAGGAGTCTAATCTTGCCCAGGCTAGCATCTTAGCTTCTCTAGTTCATGTGGGATGACTAGGAGTGATGCTATGGTAGTATTCCTCCCTAGTGGATGGGTGAGATAGATGACTACAAGAGAAGGGAGAACATAAAAGGAATGGAAAAACTCATAGAATATATTTTTTGTGAAGATAAGACATCTTATGTGTGAAGATTATATATCTTCTATGTGAATATAGGAAAGAATTATCTTCTGCATGAAGACGAAATAAAGAAAGAGTATCTTCTGCTCAAAGATAAAGAGAACAAAAATTTCGATGATTTATAGATATGCCAGTCAGTGATCATGATGCCAGATGACTAAGTGGATTATATTGATGCCTCCTATTATCTAGTTGATGATGTTACCTAGTTGATGATGTTATCCAGTTGATGATGTTACCCAGTTCATGATGTTATCC
Organism: Picea sitchensis; assembly: GCA_010110895.2. NCBI lineage: Eukaryota > Viridiplantae > Streptophyta > Pinopsida > Pinales > Pinaceae > Picea > Picea sitchensis. The sequence goes on from SNQJ01S0040957.1 coordinate 129,786, forward strand.
AGTTGATGATGTTACCAAGTTGATGATGTTGCCTAGTTGATGATGTTATCTTGTGGAAGATGTTGCCTAGTTTATATCGACATCTGGTGACCTTTCAAAAGATAAAGAATACCCCAAAAGAGAAGTTGGCCCAGAATAATAAAGAATAATGAAAAGACACCTTCCCATAAAAGAAGTCAGCCCATCTAGAAGGACAGGAGGACTTTAAATAAGGAGGCACCTTAGCTCATTTTTTCACTCACTCACACTCTCTCAGCTACACAGAAGCAAGGAAAAACTTTGGATATGGTGATGCAGTAGCTGTAGGGACTCGATTTCTTCTTGTTCAGTCCTTTGGTATCTCTCTCTTGTGTGCTATTCCTTGAGGAGGCGCGCTATCTTGGTATAGTGTTATTGTTGTTGTTGTGGTGGTATTTTTGTTTCAGCTAGCCTTTGTGCTAGGTTTTATCTGTTTGGAATTTCTTTGTAAACGAAATATATCTAAGAAAGGTTGATGGGGTTTTCCCCCATTTTGGGTTTTCCTAGGATAAATATCTTGTGTTCTTTTTGTCTCTTGTTTATGTTGTTACTTCTTAGTAAATGATATATATGTTAATGGTAATGAAGTAAAATAACACTAGTAACACTAATGCTCTATAATTAAAGAAAATCTAACATGGTATCAGAGATGGTTACCTTCAGAATGGTTTGACCACTAGAAGGGAGATCTCTATAGCAGCACCTTGCATCTACAATACTTTGTCAAGCTCGTTGAGAACTATTCCAATTTCGTTGGGGTAATTAATTCATAGAGTAGTGTGCCCTAACCTAGAACACCCCCTAAAACCCTCAACATTCATTTTGGTGAAGTTTGAAAATGGGGGTTTTTCATTGCTAGGGTTTCTACCAGCGAAAAATGACAACCAACATGAGAGCTGAAGATAGATTGGATGGAGCAGATAACTTCAGATATTGTAAGCACAAAGTTATCCTCATTCTAGAAGAGAATGAGTTATTGGATCATATCAAGCAGATGCTTCCAAGACCAGAAGAATAAGACACCAAAACAAAGCTCGAAAAGAATGAGGTCAAGGCTAGGAGGATCTTGAAAAAATCAATAAAGGATCATCTGATACCTAATGTATCAGAACTAAAGAAACTGAAGGAAATTTTTGATTCCCTAACCAGCCTTTATGAAAGTAATAATATTGTTCAAAATCTTAGTCTACAACATCAACTCACAAACATGACCATCACTACTACATATTGGAAAAATTGTGATGATCTACTTGTGACATTATGGACAAAATTGGCCATACTGTCGAAAAAATAGAGGATTTTTTTTTTTCTCCATATTGCCCGATATCATCGCACGTGTGACACACTTTTCAAATCGTCGCAAGAGTGACGTCTTCTAAATGTCGTCACTCTTGCAACAACATAAAATTTGCATCGCACTTGCGACGGTGTGGACACTAGGTTCCCCCCCCCCCCTGAACGATCACCCATTATTTGACAAAGTCAACATTGACTTGGTCAATTGTCGGCGGAATTGCGACGTTATAAAATGTATAAATATGTTGCATTTTATAGATGTTGCAAAAAATTTTCTATAACAAAAATGGTTCCAAACGAGTATAAGGTCTTCTTGGCGAACAAAAAACAAGTTTTTTTTCATATGTTATAATAGAAAAATATAATATATATTCTAGTATACACCACTCAATTTTATAAGATAATCATTAGTATATGTCTATGGGGAAGAATGTCAGAAAACATTAGTGGTGGGAAAAAAATTTAAGAGGGTGAAAAGGGTGATGGTAAATGTTATTTCCCTTGCAAAACTTGTTGTACTAGACGTCCCTAAAGAGTTTTAATAGAAACAACTAAAAACATTGTAGAAAATATGGGCACATGGATAGGGGATCAAATGAATATTGTCCAATGGTAATTAGTTATATATTCATTATCTATTTTAATATTGATTGCATTCTCAAACTTTTATATTGTTTTATACATGCTCTAATTTTTCATGATTGTTTGTAATTATAAAGTTAGATTCCCCCCCTAACATTCTGCAGAAAGCACCAATTAGTAGCATAAATGTTGTTGTACAAGATGAGGAACATGAAGAAGATAATTAAGATCAAGTTAATGATACCATGGAATTAGATGACAATAATAACATAGTTCAAGATGATGGGACAAGTCAAATGATCCTAGACTTATTCGGTTATCCAGATGAGGATCATGGGGACAATAGTGATGGTATTTATGATCAACCTAATAAATGACTTTATAAAGGGTCAAGAGAAAATATTCTCTCCACTACATTGTTGTTGGTGAACTTAAAGGTTACGAATCATTTGTCGAACACTTGTATGGCACAGATCCTAAGGTATGTAGTATGTTTCATCAAATCTACATAAAGGTTGAATTTTACCTCATCTTTCTTAGTGTTAATTAATGTGTAAAATAAAAATGAAATAACAATTACTATTATTTACATTGACTAGTTATTTTTTATGTTTTAGATTGTTAGGTGAATTTATGTTACCCTTGTCAAATATTTTACCTTGCACATATCGAGATTTACATGTCATTATGAAAGACATTGGAATGGAGTATCAAAGTATAGATGCATGTCTTGATGATCACATTATATAGTATGGACAACATATATTGTCTAACGTCCATAGTGGGCTTGGAAAGTGAAAGTAGAGATGACATGTGTTCGCTAGAATCATCCCACAAGCGACGATATATGTACTATCGGTATAACGAAGTCATGTGAAATGACATTTGAGGGGGTCTGATGTTTGTCATTCTCCCAACAATATACAGTGGCAATTGCTATGAATACATCATTGGAAAATGACCCAAATGTACTAGTGCATGAACAAATAAGAAGCAATAGCCAACTATTTCATGAGGATCTCACATATCAAGGACCAGTTAGAAGCCATTGGAGATACAATAGAAGACATTGAACTCATGACTACTAAACTCAATGGATTTCCCTCCTCTTGGGATCCATTTGTTCAAGGGATTTGCGCCATAAGAAAATTTCCCAAGTTAACAAAAATATGCGCAGACTGCACCCAAGAGGAATCTAGATTGATATACAAATAAAAAAATACTAATGATGATGAAAATAAAGAACTTGTTTCCCAAGTGAAGAAGAGAAAGGAAAGGGAATAAGGAAGCCAGAAGAAGCCTAAGAAACCATGCCATCGGAAGTGTGAGTCAAATATCAGATGCTACAACTGCAAGGAGATGGGACATTATGCCACACAATGTCCTCTTAAACATGAAAAGGGAAAGAAAAAGTACCATGCACATGTAGCATATGTTGAAGAGAAGAATTCAAAGGATGAAGAGTATGTCCTTTAGCTAGTAGTGCTTCCAAACACATGACTGGGGAAACAATATAAGACAACTCAAGTGGGTCAACAAGAGATAAACTCCAAGTTTTCATATCAGGTTTGATATTTTTATACTGTTGCAGTTTAAGTAAGTGTTGCAGATCTTTAAATTATATTATTGTTATCACTATTTCTAGTTTAGTAAACACTTTTTTATTTTGGTACAACTACCATTAAATGAATGCTCATATTAATAATGCACTTGTTTACAAGATAAATTTATCTCCTTTAGGAGATGTTCTTGGTTGTTGACCGTGTCTTAGGCATGTTATCTTGCAAATTCCATGGAAGTTACCATGGAGATGTTGTTCTTGTTTCTTGTTCTGGGAAGATCACAAATAATAGCTCTAAGAGGGAGCTATAATGATGGTTGGAGAAGGAAACAATCTAGATGGTCTCTAGCCAATACATAAAGAATAATATCTAGACATAGAGTTATGCACATCCATGTAATGAAGGATAATATGAATTCATCACATGCAGAGGGAGAAGATGACTCCAAATATTATATAGATTCAGAGGGATTCAAGCTTTAGAGGGAGTAGGCAGACTCAGAGTGATCCTAACCTCAGAGAGAGTCAGTTTCTTAGAGACCTTCATTTAGAAAGTATTCCTCATCATATTCATAATTAGATGGGAGAGACATCCTCGAGGACTGACAAACAAAAGGATAGATCAAACCTTTAGAAGCTTTGAGGAGATATGAGACCTCCTGGGAGGATTCCCTTATTTCAATGATAGAGGAGGAATCTAGTCAGGAGGATTGGGATATGGACCTTTTGCCTTGATTCTGAAGAAAGAAGGGAAGTCAATGGTGACTTCCAAGTTGATCTACAATATCAAGCATGTTGCATATGGCATCATAAGATATACAAAGATTGATTTGTGGCTTGAGGATTCTATGACGGGACACTTGCTCCAGTAGCCAGAAGAAGTGTACATAGAGCATACACAAGATACATGAGAAGGAGTCTCATGTATGAATATTAAAGAAGTATTTGTACAGACCTAAACAAGCACCGAGGTCATGATATGATAGATCAGATAGTTACTTGATGAGCTTGGGAATGATTTCCCATTGGTTCTATACATAGATGACCTGTTACTGAGAAGAGATGAGAAGCTCATAGTTGGGTGCAAGAGGGAGCTCCCTTCAGAGTTCGAGATGAAGGATCTAGGTCTGATGCATTAATTCTTTGGATTGGAGGTGTGGCAAATAACACATGATATTTTCCTTAGCCAAGGAAAATATATTGGTGAGATCCTGCAGAGATTCAGGATGATGTACTGGAAGACCATGACCACACCCATGAACATAAATATGAAGCCCTTGAGTGATTCATCTTCAAATTTGGTGGATATCATGATGTACAGACAACTGATTGGATCCTTGATGTACCTGGTTAACACTAGACCAGACATATGATTTGCAATGACTAGTATATGGTTAAAACTAGATGTGTACATTGGATGGAAACAAAACATATGTTCAGATACCCACATGGTACAATTGGATATGGATTGAGATATGCCTTGGATGGAGATGTGAAGATACAAGGAGATACAGACTCTAATTGGGAAGGGAGTGTAGTGGATTAGAAGAGTACTTCCAGATGTTGCTTCATTCTGGGATCAGGTAAGATCTCACAGTTGAGAAAGAAGAAGACATCAGTAGAACTCAATACAACAGAGGCAGAGTATATAGCAGACAGTATCGCAAGCCATGAATATGTGTGGCTTTGTAAGTTTCTTACAGGACTTCATCCGAGACATGATGCAGAAGAGAGAAATGAGGCTCCAGTACACATCCACATATGAGCAGATTGCATAAATTCTCACCAAGATTTTGTCCAAGGAGATGGAGAGACGCGTAGCATCGGTAAGACATTCTCCTAGATTGGTCATGCGAATTTGACCAAGGGAGAATGATAGATTCACTCATAGGATTATCCATGATGGTTTGGCTAGTGGTGAATAGCCCAGACACAGTCTTTCTCTTATTAGTCATGTTGATTTGACTAGAAGTGAAAATATTCGAGGTGCTCCAAAGACAAGTTTGGCACGATACAAAATGTCCACCCTTGTTGAGAGGGAGGTGTGTATTTTTTTTCTCATGTCGGCTAACCCCTCTAGCCAAGGGTTCCCTAGATCAGTCATGTGAGGTGACTAAGGGGGTAATGCACTGTCGGAACTGATGAGAGAAGAAACATCACACACATAGTTGTGAGGACTATGGGAGTAGCTTCATGCTACTGGATGAGACTATAACTATGTCTGATGTCATTGTAGTAGTTGTGTGATACTAGCTTGATGCATAATCATAGGTATGACTATGGTTGATGTCATTGTAGTAGCTATGTGCTACTAGATCATTGTTGCATATTCATATAGATGACTATGGTTGATGGCATTGTAGTAGTTGTGTGCTACTATTTGATTTTTTCATAGTCATTTGGATCATGACTATGGACGATGGCATTGTAGTAGATCTGTGCTACTAGGCAATTGCTACATAGTCATGGAGATTGTGGACTATGATTATGGTTGATGGCATGGTAGTAGTTGTGTGCTAGTAGTTGATTGTTGCATAATCATAGAGACTATTGGATTTCATGGTGGTAGCTTGTGTAACTATCATTTGATTGCAGGAGATAGACATTGTGTCTCTAGATAGTAGTTGTGTGCTACTATGAGTGGTTGTGTACCACTGGATAGTGTTCGTGTACTACTATGGATCGACACAATCATGTTCTACCAGATGGCATTGTAGTAGATGTGTGCTACTAGCTAATTGTCATAGAGACCACTACATCACGTTGTTAGTAGTTGTGTGCTACTTAATTGCAAAGACTATGACAGATCATTCGAGTTATCGATGGCATTGTGGTAGCTGTGTGCTACTAGATGATTGTTGAGTAGTGAGTGGACTACTAGATGAAGACATCATGAAAGATACCTCCCTAGCTAAGAGGGAGTGTTGATGTTTGGTAGCTACAAGAAGAAATTTCCCTCCTAGATGACCTTTCTTAGATGTAGAGAAGATTCCAAAAGCAAGAGATCCATTGGACAGATGTTGAAATACCACATAAGAGAAGTCGACCCATAAGAATAATGAATAATGAAAATATACCTTTCCATAAGAGAAGTCGTCCCAACTAGAAGGACATGAAGACTATAAATAAGGAAGCGTCTTAGCTAATTTGTTCACTGAGTCACACTCTCTCAACTACACAGAAGCAAGGTGCAAGTTTGGAGAAGGCTACAATTACTCAATTTCTTCTTGTTTAGTCTTTTGGTATCTCTCTCTTGTGAGCCACTCCTTGAGGAGGTGTGTTATCTTGGTATAGTGTTGTTGCTACAACTATGGTGATATTTTTGGTTGAACTAGCCTTTGTGCTAGGGTTTATGTGTTTGGATTTGCCTTGTGAACTGAATCTAGATCTAAGAAAGGTTGTTGGTTTTTCCCTCATTTGGGGTTTTCCTAGGATAAATCTCTTGTGTTATTTTTGTCTCTTGTTTATGGTGCTATTGTATATGATATATATGTTAATGGTAATGAAGTAAAAGAACACTAGTAACACTAATGTTGTAAATAAGGAAAATGTAACAACTAAATGGTAATTTTTAGTCATAAAATGGTCCCTAATATAAATTTGATGGGAAATTTCATTATTGAGTATTTTAGTTACGAGAATGACAATGAAGGGAAGGTTATTTTTATCCTCCACCTCCATGGTAAACTTAATATTATTGTTCTCAGAGTTAAGATGATCCTCGAATTTTCTAAGCTCCTCTTCCTCATAAGACCATGAAAAAGGTATTGTCCACGATCCTAAGCTAGAGACTAGGTTTAAATGAGTATGAATTAAGAGCAATGACTTCGAATTGTTGCATGAGACTAGGTTTAACTGAGTATGAATTAAGAGCATTGACTTCGAATTGTTGCATGAGTAGGTTGATAATTACGAGGGACAAATAGGACCCCATTGTGATGCCTTCCATTTATTCATAGATTTAATTACACTGCCTTATGTTTATTCATAGATTTCATTATTGAAGAAAAAGAAAGTGCATTCATAACGAGATTGGTGGTGTCATCATTAACAAGGGAGATAGCATCAAATAGGAGTAGGTTTTTTAGTCAATCTAGATTTTTGATGAATTTTCTAATATCTGGGTTGCCTCAAAATGAGGCAAAACTAATACAGTAAGGTTCTGAAATGCATGGAATTTTGATTTATACAAAATTCAAATTAATGCATGGAATTTTCATTCATGTAAAATTCAAACTCCAGCTGATAATATTTAAACCCATTTTTTTTTGTTTGACTGAAAAACTGTTTGTTCCTACTCCCATCAAATATGCAGCATAGTCCCTGCTTCTTGATTTGATATAAGAGGTATGGATCGAACACACATTTAAGGAGCGAGTATGTGACGCAATGAAATAAAAGTTGCGAGTACGTGAAACACCAAGCACATCACCAATAGCTGCGAGTGTGTGAAGCACCTAGCACATAAAAAAACAGAACGA
>SNQJ01S0040957.1:137733-175016 GCA_010110895.2 Picea sitchensis
GTAATAGTTAGTTTCAACTATGACTGTTGTAACAGTGAGATTCTAGGTTTACTATTTTTAGCTAAACAGATCCACTTGAGTTAGTGATCTGCATGCTATATATGTAACCCCCATTTGTTTGTTAAGTAATATGAAAACGTTTTGTGTTGTGTGAATTAATTCTTCCAATTTTATCTGTTGCACTCATAGCCTGCCTTAATTTATGATTGTAGTTGCAAATGTGAAGCATTTGATTGTTGCAGACATGAGGCTGCCATTGTGTATGTTTATGTGCAGAGTCGCAACCTTGGGGAAGTCCGAGTGGAGATGTGAAATCCATGTCTACTTGTAATCACTGCCCGTGGTGACTATTAAAATGAGAACTCATGCTTTCTTCAAATCCTGCATGAGAAATTGTTGAGTTCCTGAAGATAGCCACCGTTTCTAAGGGATTGCAAACTAAGAGTTTCATTTTTTCTTTGTCCAGGAGGGATTGTTGAAGAGATTAGCGTTGAAACAACAAAGCCTAAGTGAGCAGAGCAGAGCCACTACTGTCTATTCAATTGTGAACTGTGTATTAAAGAGTTTGAGTTTACAGAGAAGGGGCAGTGAATAAGAGAGCAGCCAAATCACATTCTATGATTTGTGTGTAGCTTTATGATTTATTTGTACATCAGTTCATCAGATTTACCTTGCAAATGAAGGCGATACAACAGATTTGTTAGATAAGAGTGATATGAGTCCCTAAAGGGACTGATCTGTTGTCACTGCTGATCCGTGATAGCATCAAAACATTTGAAGGTTGTCTTGCAGTCCGCATTGCAGTGAGAGGAGTTGTTATGATTGTTGTTTGCATCAGTGATAAGAGACAATGAAGAGTCCAATTTTGTGTTGGGAATCTTAATTGTTGGTAGCAAGGAATCGTTGATCAATATCTTTTGCATTACTTGGCATATGAGGAATACTGTCGCTGGATTCAATACATTGATATCTGAGAGACTGGTGTTGTAGCTCGAGAGGACGGAGTTGTCAGGGTTGCTAAGAGTAATCGTTGTCTATGTGAAGACGCCATCGAGGTTCGTCTGAAAGGTGTCCAAGAAGTTGAGAAAGAACGTAGTGGTTTCCAGAACTATTGACAATTGCTAAAGCCATCAAAGAGTAGCTGAGACTGCACGGTGTTGAACAAAATTTGTTGGAAAAAAAATTTCGTATGTCCACCTCGCAAAGCATTTATAGCGGTTATGTGATAACCTTTATCTGAGAAAGGCGTGGAGGAATCGTCACAGAGGAGAGATCGTTGAAGTGTGTACTGTGTTGGTCTCAGTACAACCAATGTTTGGGTGTTGTATGCAGTGTGAATATAGTGGATAGCAAGCCACCTGATCGCTACAAAGAAACCTGATCATTGAACTTGATGTGCGTTGAATCTTCCATCACCATGTGAATTTGGAGTTGAAATTTTCCATCTAAGCAATGATTTGATTGTCTGTTCACACTGTCATTGAGAATCATTTGTTGGTGGTTATATGTGGCATTGTTGCCACAGGACCATTGTTGTTTATTGTAGTGCGTGGAGGTCGTTTTGTTGTTGTGGCAAGTAGAATTGTTGTTGTTTTTCATAGTCGAGGTATTTTTCTTGTTGATTCGAGATAGGATAGTTTCCTAGGGAGAGTTGTTGTTGCTATTGTTGTTATATTGGAGGGTGTAAGTATCTCTGGGAGCTGCCAGATCCATAAATTGATACGCAAGGGAACAAAGATTAGAGACAAGGGAAGGTATTGATCCTTGTGTGAAAGTGTGAGCCGTGGGTGAAAAGTTCTGGCACTGTTTTGAAGGAATTTTGCAGCATTCTTGCTACGTTGTGTAGAGGAGGGACACAATACTTGATAGAAGCCATATTGGAGAAAGCACCTGGTAGGTGGAATAAAGTCACAATTCTTTGGTTGCTGTAGAAACCGTCTGGAAGTTCTTGTTTGGAGCCGCGGGTCCATTGGAAACCAGAGCTGCCATTTTGTTGAAGGAACTATTGTTCATCCACGTGGAAGGAGCCGCCAGAGGAGCCGTCATGGAAGAGCTGAGTCGTCAGAGGAGATGTTATTTCCTATGCAGAGATTGAATGACAATGAGCCTCAGAGGTAGTGTTGTTGGATGAGTCGCCTTCCGAGAGAGCTTCTGAACTGTGTATTAAAGATGTTGAGAGAAAATTTGAATCTGAAATTGTTTGATGGATAGGAGCCATCGTTGTGCAAAGAGATCTGTTTCTATCGTTGTGAGGGGAACTGCCAAGTAGCTCAGAGGGGCCGCCATTTTCGAGATATGTTAGAGTACCTGCTGCTTCTCATTGTTCGACAATTAAATCATTATTGTCTCCTGCAAGATTTGGCTCAATCTCTAGAGCCAGAGTGCCACCCAGACTCTTATCGATGCGTGGGGCGAATGTTATCTAAAGCTAAACCGCGGAGATATGGAGAAGTAAATGAGCCACGATATTGTGGCTTGTTGTAAGTGATATCCTAGAAGGAGAATGCTCCTATGGATCCAAGTGTTGGTTTGTTGAGGTCGATGTTGTGGAAACAATGACATGTATAAAATGTGTGTTTACAGTAGCCAAAGACAAAGATATCGCTTTCAACTAGAAGCGAGAGACAAGTCACGAAGGAAGAGGAAGCCCGAAGAGAGGGCGATGTTGAAGGGCGTGTGACAAATCGTTGTCCATGATATTGTAGAGGACTCATTTTTTGAGTTTTGAAGAGGATTTGCAATTGCGGAGTAACAAAGCCATAAAGCGAGAGGCTGTTACTGTTGGGGTTTGTTGTTCGCCATTACATGGAGGTGTTATAGCGAAATGAAGTGAGGTGTACGTGCTCATTCCGTCGGACTCACACATCCTCCAAATTAAGTCACAAAAGTGAGATTGAGTTGTGCTTATATTTCTTGTTTGAATGTGTGATGATAGTTATTCAAGTTGTGTGAAGTGGTTGTGTGTCTTGGTCAAGAATGATGATGAGATGTAAATGGACATAAGTAATGGGCTTGTAATATTGGACATATGATTGGTGAGAGTATTGTTGATATTTTATGTACCTGATTGAATTGTTGTAGGGGGTGCATGATCGGTTGTGCCCGACACCCCAGGTTATGGTCCAAATTGTAATGCTTAGCCATAGGCAAGCTAAATTCCCCAGGTTTGTTGTAAGCCCTATTAGTAAGGCATAAACATGCATACGTGTTGTATCACAGAAGCGCATGTGATCACAGGATGTGATACTCTCTCATAGGCAGAGAGGTTGTTGTATCAAGTTGTGGATTTAACCACTGTGAGAGGTACGGGGGTGACAGGTGTACTCGTAGCCTAAACTTGATAATGAATCAAAGAAGCGAGAGACTTCGATTCAAGGTGGGGATGTGAGATGGAAGAATCTAAAATTTTGAGACCAAGTTGTGAGTCTCATAGTATGAGGGACCAAGTTATGTTTAAGGGAGAGCTTAACATTGATGAACTATGTAGCTGAAAACAATTCCTAGAGAACTAGAGGTTACAGCGGCAGATGACCCATGACCCATGTATTCTGGTAGATGGATTGTGTTTTATATGGACATAAATAATTATATGCAGGTACAAGGTATAAGAGGAAGCAAATAAAGTTCAAGGATGAAGCCCACACTAAAGAAAGAAGTAATCAGTATGACCAAGCACAAGCAAAAATGAATCAATCAACAAGTATTCATTAACGGGGTGTGTTAGAATATGTAATTCATACTTGTTGTATTATTGGGTTAATGACCTGTTGAGGAGGCAGTTATAGTTAGATGATCTGAGAGAATAGGTCAAGGAGGTTGTTAGATAGTTGGTTGTGCGAAAGATTATCTCCAACCAAGTCTCCTAGTTTGGTGTGTGGTTGAGATATTTTCTCAACCTCTATTGTTATTAATGTTTGGAATTAATGCTAAGTTGAAGCTTAGCATTAATTCATCTTCAAATATATATGTATCCACTTTCCTCTACTTTCCTAACCTCTACTTTCGCAAGGTTGCAACTGACACTGATTGAAATGGCCTGGATATGAGGCCAAATAAAACCTCCAACTTGAACTTAGGATAAAAAATGGAAAATGAGACAACGTAGGATAAAAATTAAATGATATTTCAAAAATCGTCATTGCTCGCTAAAAATTTGGACTAAATTCCTTTGAAATTCGTGCAAAACTAATGAATGAAAAACTGAGGAACCAATTACTTTTAACTTATTTTTAACAAATGTTAAAGTTGTAGTTAATTTTTTTATATAGTGGTAAAACCATTATTAACACCACTGTCATCCATCTCGGATTCCAAGGGATTGACCATTGTTCTATCATTGTTCTATTGATACTCATAGAAATATTGAGAGGGGGGGTGAACAGTATTGCATAAAGTTCTGTATTTTTCTTCCTTTTCAACCAGTTAAGTTATTTAGAAATGTGCACTTAATGAAAAATACAAGCATAAATCAAAATAGCCATCTAATTTATTTAGAATTGCACACTTAATTGACAAATACAAGCATGAATCAAAACAACACAATGAACACAATACACAATTATTTTTACGTGGAAACCAAATGCGGGAAAAAGAACAAAACATCTTCTTTATGTTCGTTTGCAAGCACCAACTTACAAGTTATGATTCTTCAGCTCGACAAGGACCCACCTATCGCAAATAACGAGGACACCAATCCTCTCAGACACCAACCTGTCATAGATAATGAGGACACCAATCCTCTTAGACACCAACTTGTTACAAAAATGAGGACACCAATCCTCGGTGGGCTTCGACTCACCCTAGCACCACCCTGCCACCCTAAACTCAGAAAAATCCATTACATCACTAAATATTTCAACATATTTTGACAAATTTACATTTATGTTCTTATGAACTGTTACCATATCATCTTGCACCTTAATTCACATGCACCTACATGATCATATCACTTCCATACTTATACTAATTTTCTTGAGTTCACCTTCCTGTATGTGGACGTGTAATAGTGACAATGGGGAAAAACTTTGACCACATCAAAATCATGTTAGTTACAATTTTGTCTATATAAAGTATGTGTATGCATGACTATTACATTGTGGACAAAATTTGACTAAATCAAATGAACCATGTCTTCCTACAACTATTCTCAAATTATCCAAGCATCTCCTAAAGAATGGCATAACAATTTCATTATGATCTATAAAGCATCCACTACAAAGAAAGAACCGAAGAGAAAGACTCAAGTCACAAGTCTTCATCCTGTCGCACTCATCCTGTAGTGTGCTTACTGAATCTCCCCATCAAACTGTAACTGCCTCTGGTGACTCGCTCTATCGCATTCTACTTTGGAATTCATCTCGTCACACTCCACAACACCATTTGTCGCACTAGCTCAAGGCATCGTGCAGATTTTCATCTGTGCAATATTTCACACACTCCGTCGTAGTTCACTCTGTCACTTGTCACTTTCTCAAAACATTGTTGAGATTCATCATAATCATCCACTAATTCATTATGCAATTGCGGACAAGGGAATTTGTCGCATTCAACTTTACTTATGAACTATGTCATAGGTTATCCTTCTATTTTGCATGCACTCTAGGTAGACTCAATCACTTTTGTGGTTTGTTTTGCGTCATTGATCCCTTCGTCCTTCAATCCTTTTTTGCAATTATGTTTCCAACCTTTCACATTTTTTTTCCATGAGTTCCATTTCATGTGGATTTTCAATAGTACAGTAGAAATAATCCTTCCGCACACTTTCTCTGCAAGCCTTCCATGCACTTCCTTTGATTGTGCACCAACTTTCCACCATACTGTATGTGCGTACTTCAATAATTTCATGCACTTCCTCTTCCTGTGTTCCATGTTGACATCAATGAAAACATATGTTCAACAAACTCTGATCTTGGTGGATATCAGTGGCCACCCACCTTTTCTAACTTGCTCAAAACAATTTTATGACAATTTTGGCAATTTACTATTTTTAGCACTTTTAACTTTAGGGGCCATTTTGAGGGCCTAAATGAAGGTTTTTAGGGATCAAAATTCTCAATGATAGTCAAAGGCATGATTGAGACGCAAAAATGAATCTCCTCGACGATACCTTTCCAACGGGATATCATGTGCCTAAAACAAATATCATATGCAAAAGTTACGACCCCGAGAAGTTGATATACTCACTTACCCAAACAGGGCCCACATGAATTTTGGCGCTTCCTCTCCTAGGGTTATGTTTTTGGATGTTTAGGGCTTTTGAAATTCATGTTTATTGTAAAAATTCCTTCAGAGCCTCATTGTAATCATCTTCTGGTGAATGCGAGTAGCGGGCACATCTCTTCTCAGAGATAAGCTGCCACCATTCTAGCGAGTCTTTCACTCTGTATTTTTACAGTATTTGTACATTTTCACTCATTAATATAAAATTGTGTATTACTATATCTCTGTGTTTATGGTTGCATCTTTGATACATTTATGTTATATTATTGGATATCTGGGATATCTCTATACATTGTTTTATTATATCTTCACTCTCATTTCATACTGAAAATAATATGGATCAGTGGTATCAGAGCAGGCTACTCTTGATCATTTTTTTCAGTGCATGTCCCCGACGAGGTCCGACTATAGCAGGTTGGTTCTCAAGCTTGTCTCTCTTGAATACAATCGCTCTTGCATGCCCAAGAAAACCTCCATGGTGGAAGAAAATAAAAACCATGAAGGAGACGATTCTATCAATATGTTGCTTGAGCAAGCTCTCACATGAAAGAGGGAAGAAATGATGGAGAATTTTTCCCATATCCTTCAACGCATGCCTATAGATAATGCACATCCTCATCAAAAAACCACTTTTGAAGCACCTCTCCTTTCAAGGTACATGCTAATTTTTATATTCATGTATTTGAAGGGTAGATAGATGCAGATGCCCTAGACAAATGGTTAAATATGTTAGAAGGTTATTTATCTGTTCATAATTTTTTCGACAAGGAAAAGATCACCTTCACAGTCCTTAAAGCTCTCCCCCATGTCAAAAATTGGTGGGAAACTTACTGGGAGCAAATTTCCATAGAGGAGTCTGGAATATATGGGGCTGAGCACACTTGGGATTTTTTTGTGGATGCGGTAAAGGAACAATATTACCCTGTGTTGGAAACTATGAGGACCAGTACATGAGATGGACTGCACTGTGACAAGAGAGGGGCCAAGAAGTTCCAGAGTTCACAAATACCTTCCATACCTTGCACACCAAGATGGGTATCAAAGAATCCAAACGACATTTGGTTCTGAAATATTATGGGGCTCTACACAGATACATCCAAAATGAAATGGATTTTCTGGACATCTCATCACTCGGTGTTGTTTATCGATATGTTGTTAAAATCGAGCAGAAATTTAAGCACCAGAACAAACGGGATTTTGTGAGTGCAAATATGCAACAACCAAAGTATGATAAAGACATCCCTAACAAACAGTCTCCCGAAAACCAATCCAAGACATAGGAAAAGAAGGGTCATGGGAAGACAAAGAAGGACACCAAAAAATGGTGCAATTTCCATAAAAGCCCCTGGAACAACACCAAGGAATGTTGCTCAAAAAAATCATTGGTTTCCGATATCAAAGGCAAGGATCCGAACCCTGATTCAAAATCTGATTCTAAAAATACTAGTAAAAGACCGATCATTGACATAGACCCCTCTGCTATTTCCACGACCACAACAATTCAACCATAAGAACCAACATATCCTCAAGAGGGGGATCACCTTTTTCATTCACAGATGTGGGTGAAGGGGACCCCACTGCATTTTATTGTTGATAGAGGAAGCCAGAAGAACCTCATCTCAACAAAGGTCGTCAAACAGTTGGGATTGTCGAGAACACCACACCCGCATCCATACAACATCGGGTGGCTTCGCCATGGACGAGATCTTTGTGTCAGCCAACAGTGTCGATTGTCATATGGCATCCAACCATTCAAGGATGAGGTAATATGTGATGTTTCCCCACTGGATGTCTCTGATCTTCTCTTGGGCCAACCATAAATGTGGAAGTGCCATGTTGTTTATGAGTCTCAACCCCGTAGTGTCATTATTTATTTGGGGAGTCAACTCTATAGAATACCAGAGGTATTTCTGACTACTGTTCCACCTAAATAGTGCCGCAAGGTAGTATCTCATACTACAAAATTCAACTTCTTCACAATTTGTTCAAAAGGTGAGCATAAGGATACTGCAACCACTATAGCCTCGACCCAAGCACCTTCTATCCAACAGAAGCAGGTCAACAAGATTGAAACAAAGTGTAAAGATTCCTTCTGCACACAGACATCTCATGTATCCAAACTGGTTAAAAATGTCCAACCCTTCTAGCCACATGTTCATGACAACCTTCAACAATCTAAGAAGTGCAACTTCTCCAACAAGGCAAGCAACTCGTCAAGATGCAGATTCAAAAAATGATTTTCCCTCTCCCTCAGGCACTCAACGCAATGGAGACCATTGCTTCCTAAGGAGGGAGGATTCATCCAGGTGGATATCAGTGGCCACACACCTTTTCCAACTCGCTCAAAACAATTTTGTAGCAATTTTGGCAATTTACTAGTTTTAGCAGTTTTAACTTCCGGTGCCATTTTGAGGGCCTAAAAGAAGGTTTTTTTGGGATCGAGCTTCTCAAAGATAGACAAAGGCATGATTGAACAACCAAAATGAATCTCCTTGACGATACCTTTCCAACTCTCTATCGCGCACCTAAAAGAGAGATTGTATGCAAAAGTTACGACCCTGGGAAGTTGATGTATTGACTTACCCAAATGGGGCCCAGATGACTTTTGGCACTTCATATCCTAGGGTTACGTTTTTGAATGTCTATTTTTTTTTACATTCCTTTTTATTCTATAAAGGCCTTCAGAGCCTCAGTGTAATCATCTTTTGGCGAATACAAGTAGCAGACACATGTCTTCTCAGAGATAAGCTGCCACCATTCTAGCGAGTTTTTCACTCTATATTTTTACATTCTTTGTAAATTTTCGCTCATTAATAAAAAAATATGTATTACTGTATCTCTGTGTTTATGGTTTCATATCTAATTCATTTATGGTATATTATTGGATATCTGGGATATCTCTATACATTGTTTTATTATATCGCCGCTCTCGTTTCGTGCCGAAAACAATCTGGATCAGTGGTATCATAACAGGCTGCTCTTGATCATTTTTTTTAGTGCAAGTCCCTGATGAGGTCTGAGTATAGCGATTTGGGTCTTGATCTTGTCTCTCTTGAAGACAATCTCTCTTGCACGCCCAATAAACCCTCCATGGCGGAAGAAAATAAAAACAATGGAGCAGACGATTCTAACAATATGTTTCTTGAGCAAGCTCTCACGTGACAGAGGGACATAATGATGGAGTATTTTTCCCACATCCTTCAACACCTGTTGATAACAACATGCACATATTCATCAAACAACCACTTTGGAAGCACCTCTCATTTCAAGGTACATGTTAATTTTGATATTCTCGTATTTGAAGGTCAGATAGATGCGGATGCCCTGGACAAATGATTAAATCTGTTAGAAGGTTATTTCTTTGTTCATAATTTTTCTAATAGGGAAAAGATCACCTTCACACACCTTAAATCTCTCCCCCATGTCAAACATTGGTGGGAAACTTACTAGGAGCAAAGTTCCATAGAGGAGTCTGGAATATATGGGGTAAAGCCCACTTGGGATTTTTGTGTGGATGTGGTAAATGAACAATATTACCTTGTTGGAAACTATGAGGACCTGTACATGAGATGGACCACACTACAGCAAGAGAGGGGCCAAGTAGTTCTAGAGTTCACCAATACCTTCCATATTGTTAGCACCAGAAGTCACCCTTGGATTACGGCAAAGGTAAGCCTCATACCCATCAAATGGGCATAGGTTGGTTATGAAAAGATCAAATGGGCACAGTCTCAAGAAAATATCATCTTAACTCAGAAAACGGGACTAACATGCATGAGCAGGTGAGGTCTTAGTTTAACTTCAAACAGTAAGTTATAGTAAGGGTGAATAGGAGGAAGGCTTCGGTGAGAAAATGTAGAGATCTGCCAAGGAAATCAAGTCTTCTAATAGGCCAAAAAATAAAAACTTAAACACAAGAGCTTCTTGAATTTAAGTCTCAAAGAGACTGAAAGGAATTACAACAACACTATAATCAAGCATACATTATAATGCAGTCACAATAATTCAAGTGAATTAGTCAATCATGAATTCTTTCAGCATGAGAGGGAGACAAGAGTGAGTAATAAAGCTGATCATCATTAAACAAGAAGTCTCAAATGCATATACATAGCTAGATAACCAAAGATTTCATTAAAACTTTATAATTTGATAGCTTTGCTCTACCATCGACCCTTACAAAATATAAAAATTGAGTATTTATACTCAAAGCAACTTGCCCTCTGTAGAAACATTCTATGGTCACAGTTTTCAAGGCTTCATGTCTTCTTCTTCTCTTGTCATATTGCACATGCATTCTTCTGTCAGACGCAATCTCATATCAGTATGGGCTTTGCAAAAAAATTCATTGACAGAGAGACCTTGGGCTGACAGCCTACCTCCACGACCTATGCTCCCATGCTTTCCATTTACGTGGTGAAACGAGGTTTCAATTACCTCCCCTTGCTTCCATTAACTAACTGCATTGGGATCAGGGTGGATACTAACACCCATGAATGTCTAGGTGAGTACACAACTTATTTGAGTCAATTATGGTGGCTCAAGGCCATGCAATTCTTCTCAATGACCGACTCGGGCGCTTTGATTCATTGTGCAACTTCCTTTCATTGCTCTATGTGACTGTGGGTTGTGACCTCACACTTAAACAAAATGGAATTTCGGGACTTCACATATCATGATTTCTCACTCCCCTCGATTCACAATGTTCTGATGCCTCGATCCACAAGACGATCCATCTGGATCAACGATGAGATCTACCTTGATTCTAATGGTCACGATTGGTTCCTCGAACACTTCAACTGCCTATTGTTGGATCGGTGCTTATTTTCTCTATGGACCTTCTTTTCAATATGACCTCAGGATGAGACCATGGGCCCAACTCATAGGCATGCCACAACTTTACGTTTTGTGAGTTCATGAGGTGCTTCATTCTCAAAACTTCAGGTCACGAAATGTCGAACCCTCAGATCGGGTGCCACAGGTCCCCTTTGATCAGACGACCCAGATCATATCGACGTTTCGGGTCTCGGTACTTCAAGCTATGGATTCACCTTTATAACGAGAACCCCGAACTCTCGATTCTCAATCTATCCAAAAATTGTCGATGGTAGATCAATGACCCTCGACTCTCCACGATTAGACATCCCAGATTTACATTTTCGCGAATCGGGACTTCACAGTTCTTGTTGAACATATTTACAACATTTTGAACTCTCTATTCCTTCACTCGCTTTCCTTTATTGAATATTGAACTTGCTAGCTCGCTTGATTTGCGTCTACATCAAACCACTTCAAGTGTTGTGCTCGATGGTCATGCTTGCGGCATGTGAATGATTACTTGGGTGACTAGATAGAAGCTCGGGGAGAACAAGAGTATCAGTGACAAAGGAAAAGGGAGAAATGCATTGACCCTAGGGAAAACATAAATTCTTTTGTCCAATGTCTTTCAGGCAGTCTGACAAAGGAAACAGGTCGATCAACTAGATGAACACAAATGGAAGAAAAATCATAAGACAAGAGGAAAAATTACAATCGGGTCTGCATAGGGAGAAAAGATAGACAAAATTATACACCTAGGCAGGAAACATGACTCTAAAGACCTTGTCAATTTTATGTGCTAACATTAGGCTCCATGGGGGATAGATTCCTCCTTGCGAGGATCTAAGAACTCCTTTTGTGGATTCAGTGCCTTAGTGTTGGATTGTGGAGTCTTCTATTAAAACTTATCAAGATAAACAAAAACGAAGATGGTATTTACAATGGTGGGACGTTGGTTGCAGCTCTAAACAAAAAACTTCTTTAAGAAGTGCCCATTTACAGGGCCAACAAAAACTTCATCACTTTCCAGATTCCACAACCTGTAAATGTTGTTTGGAAATACTTCAAATATTTTGAAGGGGTCGATCCAAAGGGCTTCAAATTTTCCATGATTTCCCTTGTCTTGCCTGGGTGCATCCCATTTGAGTATCAAATCTCCGATATGGAAATCCTCCTTATTGCTCTTCCTATCAAAGATCTGCTTGGTTTTCTGCTGTCGGTGATACTCTTTGTTCAAAAGTTGCTCTCTTTCATGTTGCACTTATACCAGTTGATGAATTATTTTGATCATGTCATCAGGATCTTCCTGGCGGTCTTGGAAGAAATTCACCACAGGCAAGGTGAGCTCAGAAGGAAAAACTGGTTCAATTCCATATACACACTAGAAAGGAGAGATGCCCAGGGACTGCTTTGTTGTCACTATCAGCCCACAAAGCAAATTTGAGCTTTGAATCCCATGCTTTCTTGTTATCCTCTAACAATATTTTGATGATCTTTACCAGGATTTTCTTAGAGGATTTTGCTAATCCATTTCCTTGGGGATAATATGGGGTGGAGTGAATTAGTGCAATTTTGAATTTCTCACAAAACTAGATTAATGGTTCAGTTTTGAAGGATGCAACATTGTTAGTTATGATATTGGTCAACCAACCAGACCTTACTATAATATGCTCTAGAAAACCAATGATCACCTTATGAGAAGTGTTCCTTGTGGGGATAGCCTCTACCCACTTGGTGAAATAATCTGTTGCAGTTAGGATCCACCTATGCTGACCACTTGAAGGAGGATGAATCTCCCTGATAAAATCCAGACCCCACTGTTGAAAGGGTTCTAAAGCTAGTACAGGATTCAATGGTAAAGACTTTAGTTGTTGCTTTCCAGAAAATTTCTGACATTTGATACAAGCCCTGACCTTCGCACAGACATCAATGAATAAAGTAGGCCAGTAGTACCCATCCCTAAGAATTTTGTAGGCGGTGGTTTTCCAGAAATGATGTCCCCCACATAGGCTGTCATGGAACTCAAATATAATCTTTTGGGCCTCCTGTTGGTCTAGACATCTCAGAAGCACTCCTAGAGGGTTTTTCCAATACAAGACCTGGTCAATAAGGAAATATCTAATTGCTTTGAGCTTTAAATATCTTGCCTTACTCTTTCCCATACTAGCTGGAGGTCGCAACTCCTACATAAAGAATATAATATCTTTGTACTAGAGTCATTATTCTAATGGAAGGTTGTCCTGAGGACTGCTATCAGACAACCCAACATGCTGATTTTTTGAGAAAGTGTTGATGAGGTTAACCCTCAGGGATTTGCAATTAGATTCATCCAACAACTTGGCTAAACCTTGGCCTTTAACTAGCTTGGTGGGTTTTATTTCCAGATCAAATTCAAGGATTTTGGCAATCCACTTGCTCCTTCTCCCGTCTATTTCAGGCTGGATGAGAATGTCTTTCACGGAGGCTAAAGGGACATACACAATGACCTTTGAATGCAAAACATAGACTCTAAAATATTTGCGAGATTTCACCAAGGCATAAGCTTGCTTCTCCATGATGTCATATCTGATCTCTGTATCCCTCAATGCTCTGCTGAAAAAGGAGATAGGTTGTTCTATCCCTTTTTCATTTTTCTGCAACCAAACGACTGCTACTGTATCATAGGAAGAAAAGGAAAAGATGAAGAAATCCTTGGAATAATCATCATTGATTAGCACGGGTGCCTCAGTCAGTGTCGTATTAATTTGGTTGAAGGATTCTCTGGGCTCAACAATCCATTTCACTTTGTGCCCCTTCCTGAGCATGGTTGTGATATGCTTCATTAGTTCGACAAAATTGGAAACAAACCTTCTCAGAAAATTAACTTTCCGTAGGAAAGACTGGAACTCTTTCTTGGATCTCAGGAGTGACAAGGTTTGGATTGCTTCCACCCTTTCGGGATCAATTCTTACTCCCTCAGAAGATACTATATGTCCCAGTAACTTTCCTTCCATCATAGAAAATAATGATTTCTTAGGATTTAGGGAGAGACCAAATTTCCTGCATTTCAGGAAAAATCTTTTTAAATGCTCACAGTGCTCTCTATATGATATGGAAACAACTTTGATATCATCTAGATAGATGACCAAAAACTTGTCCTTTTCTCCAATGAAAGTGATATACATGGCTCTTTGAAAGGTCACCCCTGCGTTCATCAACCCAAAGGGCATTTTGGCATACATGAATGTACCCCAAGGAGTGGTGAAGGTTGTTTTTTCTCTATCCTCAAGCAAGACCGAGATATGATTGTATCCTGAAAATCCATCAATCATGGATATGCTTGATGCGTCAATTACCCTTTGTAATATGTGCTCCATTTTCGTCAATGGGTAATTGTCTTTCTTTGAGCTCCTGTTCAGGTTCTTGAAATTGACACAAAGTCTAATTTCCCCACTTTTCTTTCTCATCGGGACCAGGTTGGCTATCCACTCTAAATATCTCAAGGGAACGATGATCTAGGCGTCCAACAGTTTATTTACCTCTCTGTCCATGATAGGTAGTAGCATAGGATTTATTTGTCTTAATTTCTACCTAAATGGTTTGGCCTCCTCTTTTAGTGGGATCTTTTTCTCAATGACACCTATGTCATATGTTATGAGGTATTCATAGCTCCAGGAAAACACATCAGCGAATTCCCTTAATAACCCAACATACTCGGGCCTCTTCTCCTTTGAGAGGCTGGTTGACAGTCTGACAAACTTTGGATTCTCCTCTGTACCAATGTTGTACTCAGCTACATCAACATCCTCAATTGGGCCTTTAATCTTTACTGCCACATCGTTCCCATCGAACAATCTTTCCAAAGGAACCTGCCCCTTTGGAATGTGATTTTTAGGAAGATGAACAATATGGTGATTTGCAATTTTATTCAAAACTACTTCAGGGGGAGGGTCACCCTCAGAATCATGATCTTGATCAATGTGTAATGCAAAGAACTCATCAACCGAATCAAGAAATATTTTGATTTCAAGATCATCCTTGAACACCTTCCAATGCTTGATATTATCATGTACTGGGGGCCTATATATAATTTCAACATCATACTTGAGCTTAGGTGGCAATGGGATCCTGAACTAGCTTGCTGAGATAGCTAGAGAATCGGCCATGACATTTTATTCTCTGGGAACAAATGAAATGTTGAAAGCCAAGAAAAACATGTCAACCAGATCCCATACTTCATTTCTATAACTTCTAAGCTAAGGATGTCTGGCCTGATAAGCATTTTTTATTTGTTGGACTATCAACTCAGCATCCCCAAACACAAATATCTCCTCAATTCCCATGTCCTTTGCATCCCTTAAATCTAAAACAAGAGCTTCATACTCTTTCACATTGTTGGTAGTTTCAAATTCTAATTTGTATGACAAAGATATTGTTTCTTGACAAGGTGACACAAAAACTACTCCAGCACCAACACCATCACTAGAAGAGGCTCCATCAAAAAACATTTTCCACACGGAAGTAGTTGGGGAGGGTATTTCATGAAAATAAATGGGTTTCTTTCTGATTTGAAGAGGAGCTTCAGGAGTGTCGGTGAGCTGCAACAAGATAGATCCTAAATCAGTGTCAAGGGAAAAGATAGAATGATTGGTGGGGTTTGCTTCATTACTGGCAATATAGGCCAATTGATCTTCTTTGTATAGTCTTCTATGTTCCCCTCCAAAGAATGGAATGGTAGCATATGTGAGGTCCATCTGTAAGTTTACCACAAGTTTTTTTATCCAACATATTGACAACAACATGCCGAACTTGGGATGAATGTTAGCCACCACAATATCCATGACCAAACTTTTCATGGGTAGCTGGAACAATGTCACCACTAGATCCTTGATGACCCCAAGACATTGCACCCTTCTTGAATCAAAAGAATATAAATCATGATAAGATTTTATAATTTCTAATCCAAGTTCTTCCATGATAGTCTTGGGCATGAGATTATGAGACACCCCAGAATCCATCAACCAGTTATGCAACACCTTATCATGTATGTTCAAGGATGTGTATAAAGGAGGGGATGAGTCATCTCTATCTTCTACCATAGGACCTACGATCACTGCTAGTTTTTCATCTTGGAGATTTACTGAGCCTGTGGAATGACGGGGTGGATTGAACTACAACAGTTTAGAGAGGGACCTTTTGAAGTCTTCGTTCTTTACTAGGTATGAAAGGGGAACAGGGATTCTAATCTTCTAAATTTCATGGTCAAAGCTAAAGGAGGAAGGGGGCTTTAGAATTTCTCTCACCTCTGGGATAGAATCTTTGGCTATTGGTGGAGGATTCTGATAATTATTTTCTTTGTTATTGTTTGTTACGTCTTTAGCAGGCTTTTCTTCTCTGAAGGGTTGATCAGGGACATCAAACTTCCCTTCTCTCTTCTTAGACTGGAGGTTTTATTTGTTGGGGACATTAGTTTCCTTCTCACCCTTACTTAGCTCATTTATTTGGCTATCTATGAGGGACTCCTCGTAGGCAGATTGAGTTAAATGGGGAAAAGGGGAGGTGTCTCAAAAACAATGAATTTTAGGGTCAAGCTCCTCTTCTTCCCTCTCCTCATCAATAACAAGGTTCTTTTGAAAGGGGGTTTGGATTTTCTGATCATTTCTATCTCTGTCCCTTTTTTCCCTTGGAATAATCTCAGGAGAATTGTTATTCGACCTCCTGAAGTTGCCTTTGTTATCAACATTTTGAGGATTTTTGTATGTTGGCTTCCCCTCTACTTCCAATTTTTCCATTCTAGTTGAAAGTGATTTTAGTAACTTGCTAGCACTTCATGTATTTGGGGGGGAGACGGAGGAGATGGAGGGGAGGATTCAGGGGGGGGGGGGGGGGGGGGGGGGGACAGAGGAGATGGAGGTGGAGGATTCAGATATATTCCTTGGTATCTCTCTATCATCCTTATTCCTGAGTTGGTTAGCGGTCAACACGTTAGATTCGATCTCCAGGGCTGCATCTTGCATATTAGTCAAGGAAGTATCTCTTCTCTCTCTTAGCAGGAGGCATAAATCGAGGTCAAAATCACTTGCATAAGTGATTCTGGCAAAGGTCACTGTGGGTTTTATCTCAACAAGGATCTTATTGTACATCTTGTTGAATCTTTTGGAGAAATCAGAGACAGATTTCCCCTCTTTTCTCTTCAAGGACCCAAACTCTGTGATATAATACATAAAATATTTTTTATCCCCCCACTGCCTCAAGAAAACATCATCTAGGGCTTCAATCCCAACAAAAGATCCAGGGTTCAATCCCCTAAACCATTTCCTAACCTCACCATCAAGGCTCTGGACAAAAACTCTCATCCAAACATCTTCGTGTTCAATGTTATGGTTGTCTGCATAACTGTCGAAATCAACAAGGTGCTCTTCAGAAGTGATGTCTTCTTCTCTAGTGAATTTGGGAATGTACTTTAGGTAATCTCCAACAGCGAGAGAATTTATTGGATGAGGTAGGACTAGAGGGGCATATCGAGCAACAACTATGGAATCCATTCTATTTCTAAGGGGATTTTCACTTGCCATAGGGATAATGGGTGGAGGAGAATTAGGAGGAGATAGAATTTGACCAGGGGAGACTGGAACTGAGCTTCCAGGAGGAAAAGGAAACATCAAAGGATTCAGGGAAAAGGCTTCAGGGCTCGGAGGAATAGAAGGTTCCCTTTCTGTAAAATATGTAACTCTAACAGGAGGAGGGGTAGTAAAACCTTCTGAAGTCCTGGGTCTATACCAAGGTACCACTTTAGGGGATAGAGGAGTGACAAGGATTTCTCCCTCCAATCCCAGACCAGGAGGGGAAAACTCAACAGGAACACTCCCAAAATTTAAAATTCGGGAAATTCCAACATAAGGTATAACAGGAGAATGAGAAGCAAAAATTGGAGTTTCTAAAAAAGGATAGTGAAAATTATCATAAATTCCCTGTTCAACAGTAGAAGTACCTTCTTGGAGGGCCTTTCCCTTTCTAACAAATTTCTCTGGGTCAGTTTCAAGTGTTTCTAAAGGCAGTTGTGGAGTAGACCTCGTGTGTCTTCTTCTAGAAGACACAACTGAAATAGTGGAGTCTCCCGTGGATTTGCATCAACAAAGTCACCACAGTGGAGTCGCCAGGTGAACAATTGCAATCTTTGTTGTAATAAGTTCTGATGCATGTTAAGAACTAGTAAGATTTGTCGTTCAATCCCAGGGAAAATCTTCAATTTCGTCCCCTTCAACGACACCAGAAATGTTAGCACTAGAAGTCACCCCTGAATTGCAACAGAGGTAATCTTGATACCCATCAAAGTTTTATGTCACAGGTTGGTTATGAAAAGGTCAAATGGGCACAGTCTCAAGAAAAATATTGTCTTAACTCAGAAACCTAGACTAATATGCACAAGCAGGTGAGGTCTTAGTTTAACTTCAAACATTAATTTATAGTAAAGGTGAATAGGAGGAAGGCTTCGCTGAGAAAATGTAGAGATCTACCAAGGACATCAAGTCTTCTAATAGGCCAAAGAAGAAAAACTTAAACAAAAGATATTCTTGAATTTAAATCTCAAAGAGATTGAAAGAAATTATGACAACACTATAATCAAGCATCCATTATAATGTACTCACAATAATTCAAGTGAATCAGTCAATCATGAATTCTTCTAGCATCAAAGGGAGACAAGAGTGATTCAGAAATATCACTGTCATTGAACAATAAGTCTCAAATGCATATACATAACCAGATAACCAGAGAGTTCATTAAAACTTTATAATTCAGGAGATTTGCTCTACCATCGACCCTTACAAAATATAAAAAACTGAGTATTTATACTCAAAGAAACTCGCCCCTTGTAGAAACGTGCTCTGGTCACTATTTTCAAGGCTTCATATCTTATTCTTCTCTTGTCATACTACAGATACATTCTTCTATTAGACACAATATCATATCAGTATGGGCTTTGCAGAAAACTTCATTGACAAAGAGACCTTGGGATGACAGCCTGCCTCCATGGTTGGGGCTCCCATTCTTTCCATTTATGGGGTGAAAAGAGGTTTCAACTACCTCCCCCTACTTCCATTAACTAACTTCATTAGGATCGATATGGATCTTGACACCCATGAATGTCCAGGTGAGTACGCAACTTATTTCAATCAATTATGGTGGCTCGAGGCCACACAGTTCTTCTCTGTGACTGACTCATATGCTTTGATTCTTTGTGCAGCTCCCTTTCATCACCCTACGTGACTGTGGGTTGTGACCTCACGCTTAAAAAAAATGGAATTTCAGGAATTCACATAATGGGAGTTCTCACTCCCCTCGATTCACAATGTTATGATGCCCAGATCCACGAGATGGTCCATCTGGATCAATGGTGAGATATGCCCTAATTTTGACGGTCATGATTGGTTCCTTGAATGCTTCAATTGCATGTCACTGGAAAGCCACTTATTTTCTCTATGGCCCTGCTTTTAAATATGACCTAGGTCTAAGACCATGGGCCTAACTCATAGGCACGCTGCAACTTCACGTTTCGCGAGTTCATGAGGTGCTTCATGATCAAACCTCCAGGTCGTGAAATGTCAAATGCTCAGATCGGGTGCCATGCGTCCCCTTTGATCGGATGACCCAGATCATATCGACATTTTGGATCTCGGGAATTCGGGTGATGGATTCACCTTTATGAAGAGAACCCTGAACTCCTCATTCCGGATTTGTCCGAAAATTGTTGATGGCATATCAATGGTCCTCAACTCTCCACGATTGGACAACCCAGATTTACCTTTTCATGAATCGGGACTTTACGATTCTTGTTGAACAACTTTACAACATTTTGAATTCTTGATTCTCATGCTCGCTTGCCTTCGTTGAATATTGAACTTTCTCACTCACTTGGTTTGCATCTACATCAAACCACTTCAAGAGTTGCGCTTGGTGGTCATGATTGCAGATTGTGAATGATTACTTGTGTGATTGGATAGAAGCCCGAGGAGGATAAGAGGATCAATGACAGATGCAAAGGGAGAAACGCATCGACCCTAGGGAAAGCAGAAAGGCTTATGGCCGATGGAATTCAAGAGTTCTGACAAAGGAAACAAGTCGATCAACTAGATGAATACAAACGGAAGGAAAACCGCAAGCCAAGAGGAAAAATTACAATCGGGTTTGCACAGAAAGAAAAGACAAACAAAATTACAGACCTAGGCAAGAAAAATGACTCTAAATACCTTGACAAGTTTATGTGCTAACACATACCTTACGCACCAAGCTGGGTATCAAAGACTATGAATGACATTTGGTTCTGAAATATCGTGGGGCTCTACATAGATACATCGAAATTGAAATGGATTTTCTGGACATCTCATCACTCGGTGTTTCTTATCGATATGATGTTAAAATAGAGAAGAAATTTAAGCACCAGAAAAAATGGGAGTTTGGGTATGAAAATATGCAACAACCAAAGTATGATAAAGACAACCCTAACAAACAGTTTCCCAAAAAACAGTCCAAAACAGAGGAAAAGAAGGGTCACAGGAAGACAAAGAAGGACACTAGAAAATGGTGTGATTTCCACAAAATACCCTGGCACAACACCGAGGAATGTTTCTCAAAATAGTCACTGGTTGCCGAGATCAAAGACAAGGAGCCAAACCCTGATTCAGAATCTGATTATGAAAATACTGGTAAAAAAAAGATCATCGATGCAGACCCCACTATTATTGTCATGACCATAGCAATTCAACCAGAACAACCAATAGATCCTGAAGAGGGGGAGTGTCTTTTTCATTCACAGATGTGGGTGAAGGGGACCCCACTGCATTTTATCGTTGATAGCCAAAGCCAGAAGAAACTCATCTCAGAAGAGTTCGTCAAACAGTTGGGATTGTCGAAAACACCACACCCGCAACCATACAAAATCGGGTGGCTTCACCAAGTATGAGATCTCTGTGTCAGCCAAAAACGTTTATTGTCATAGGACATCCATCCCTTCAAGGATGAGGTATTATGTGATGTTTCCCTACTGGATGTCTCTAATGTTCTCTTGGGCCAACTATATATGTGGAAGTGCCATGTTATTTATGAGTCTCGACCCCACAGTGTCATTGTTTATTTGGGGGGTCATCTCTATAGAATACCAGAGGTAGTTCCGACTAATGTTTCACCTAAATAGTGTCGCAAGGTAGTATCTCATACTACAAAATTTAGCTTCTTCACAATCTGTTCAAAAGGTGAACATAATGATACTTCAACCACTACAGCCTTGGCCCAGACACCTTCTATCCAACATAAGTAGGTCGACAAGATTGCAACAAAGTGTAAAGATTCCTTTTTCACACAGACATCTCATGTAGCCAAACTGGTTAAAAAGGTCCAACCCTTCCAGCCACATTTTCGTGACAACCTTCAACAATCTAAGAAGTGAAACTTTTCCAACAAGGCAAGCAACTCATCAAGATGTAGATTCAACAAACGCTTTTCCCTCTCCCCCGGGTACTCAACGAAATGGATACCATTTCTTCCTAAGGAGGGAGCATTTATCCAGAGTGATATTAGTGTCCACCCACCTTTTCCAACTCGCTCAAAATAATTTTCTAGCAATTTTGGCAATTTACTATTTTTAGCAATTTTAACTTCTGGGACCATTTTGCAGGCCTAAATGAAGGTTTTTCTAGATTGATATTCTCAATGAAAGTTTAAGGCATGATTGATCCCCCAAAATGAATATCCTCAACAATACCTTTCCAACGGGCTATCATGTGCCGAAAACGAATATCGTATGCAAAAGTTATGACCCCGAGAAGTTGATGTACTCACTTATCAAAACGGGGCCCACATGAATTTTGGCTCTTCATCTCCTAGTGTTCAGTTTTTGGATGTATAGGGTTTTTGAAATTCCTGTTTATTGTAAAAATTTCTTCAGAGCCTCATTGTAATCATATTATGGTGAATGCGAGTAGGAGACACATCTCTTCTCAGAGATAAGTTGCCACCATTCTAGCGAGTCTTTCACTCTGTATTTTTACAGTCTTTGTACATTTTCGTTCATTAATAGAAAATTGTGTATTACTATATCTTTGTGTTTATGGTTGCATCTCTAATACATTTATGTTATATTATTAGATATCCGGGATATCTCTGTACATTGTTTTATTATATCTCCACTCTCATTTCGTGCCGAAAATAATCTACATCAAACTCCCCCTTTTTCATTGATGGCATATCTTATTATTGAGTTTCTCTCTTGTTAGTGTGTTCATCCGTCCTCCACTCCCCATTGTTTTTTTATCCTATTTTTCGCAACTATATATTTACGCACTTTTACATCAATGGCGAAGGGAACTGTTCTTCTATCGACGCACATCTTGAGACTGGATCCCCCTATTGGAATGTTGTATTTCATGATGGCCAATTTATTGCACTACTCCCCCCAAGGTTGGGCAGGTATTTTAGAAGGCTCCAACTTGTCATGAAGATTTATGTTCCTGAATGAGGAGTGAGAAGGACTCCCAAATTCTCTCTGAGGTACTCAAAGGAGTCCCTGGGTAATGGGTCGGTAAAGATATCTACAATATGCTCTCTGCAAGGAACCTACTCTAATTTAACCACCTGATCCTGAACTTGTTCTCTAAGAAAGTGATACTTAATTGAGATAGGCTTAGTTTTACAGTGTTAAACATAATTTTTGGAGAGGTTTATAGCACTTTTATTGTCTCACATGATATAAATAGGCTAATCACACGGAAATTGAATATCCTTGAGATTTTTCTTTATCCAAAACAATTGCGTACAACAATATGTTGTAGATATATACTCTTCTTCAGCTGTACAGAGAGAAATGGAAGTTTGTTTTTTGTTGAGACAGGATACTAAACAATTTCCAAGGAAGAATGCTCCTCCATTAGTGATTTTTCTATCATCAATACATCCTTCCCAATATGCATCTGTATAATCTATGAGAACGAGGTCTTTGTTTTCTGGATACCACAATCCATAACCAATAGTGCTTTGAAAATTCCTGAATATTCTTTTGACTTCAAGAACATGAGTTTACTTAGGATTGGTTTGAAATCTACCTATCAGACCCATTGCTTGTATGATGTCAGAACTTGAAGCTGTGAGATAGAGTAAATTTCCTATCATAGACCTATACATGGTCTAATCTACTTCTGGAGCATCATCATCCTTGTTGATTTTACAACTGGTAACCATTGGAGTGCTTACTCGTGAAAAGTTTCGATGGTTTGTGTTGAAATTCACTCATATTTCATGAGCCCTCAGCCAAGTGACCAAGAACAGTGGAAAGGAAACTTTTGTGTGGGGGAAGGAACAAAAATGAGCATTTGATGATCTGAATCATATCTTGTGCTCAACTCCATTACTGTCCTTGTCCAATATGCAACAACCATTAGAGATTGAGATTGGTGGATTTGACTATGTTGTAGGCGCAATTCTCACTCAACACGATTATCCGATGGAATACCATAGTGAGACAGTCTCAGATATTGTTCGGAAATGCCCCACCTATGGCAAGGAAATGTATTCCATTGTACAAACTTTTCATTAATGGATACTTTACGTTCTACGAAAGGAGACAATCATTCACACTGATCACAAGCCTCTAGAGGTCATACAGACACACAATAAGTTGCAGAACGATCGCCATTAAAAGTGGTCCACCTACCTACAACGATTCCATCTCAACATCAAGCATAAGTCAGGGAGAAAAAATTGTGTCGCTGACTACCTCAGGCGACCTCTCGTGGATTCACTCACCAATGTGCTCCATTCTTGCGGACATGAGGCATATTAGTGGCCCAACTTTATCAGCAAGATCCAGACTTTTCCACCACCTATCATCTCTTGGTTACAGGAATGAATGTCACCGATTTTCACATTCAAGATGGATTTTTATGTCATCTAGGACATCTATGTGTTCCTACAAGTGAGTGTGCAAAGATGATTTGGGAATCCCACTATAGTCGAATGGCATGACATTTTTGCATGGAGAAAACTATGGTCGTTCTATAAAAACATTTTTGTTGGCCAAAACTTCGACAAGACATCAACAACTATATCAGATCTTGCACTTCTTGTACCATTTCAAATCCATCCATCAAGAAGAAAGACCTATACACCCCTCTTCGTACCCCTGAGAAGCCTTGTGAATCAATCTTTATGGATTACATGTCTCTCCTTCTGTACACCAAGAAAAGTAATTATTGTGTATTTCTGGTCATTGATCTGTTTTTGAAGATGGCCATCCTCACATCCTGCAAGAAGAACATCACATCAGCAAATACTTCCAACCTCTTCTTCGAATGAGCATGGGTCCATTTTGGGATACCATAGACCATCATATCCGACCAGGACAATAGGTTCCTCAACACATTTTGGTTGAGTCTTTGGTCACCATTGGACACCAATCTCACTAAATCCACTACCTTCCATCCCCAAACAGACGGACAAATAGAGGTCGTCAATCAGATGATTGTGCACATCCTGCGCATGTACAATTCTAAGCATCCGCATACATGGGATTAGAGTCTCCCTTATGTTCATCACAATTACAACAGGGCTCTCTATAGCTCCACTGACCATAGCCCATTTTAGGTGGGGTTGGTATTCCAACCCTTGGGTCCAATTGATGTTTCACTACCTCTTGCAACCACATAGACAAAATCTTCCCATGTTCATCTTGAGACCAATAGATCCACCAGATTCATTGAGCAGATTCATCACATCCTCCAGCAAGTCCATGATATTTTGTAGAAATCCAATGCTATGTACAAGAAACATCATGATCAACACAGAGTACCGCACCAGTTTCAGGTTGGAGACAAGGTCTAGTTACATTTGCAGAAAGATCTTATTACATGGCCCCATCGGAAGCTCCACCCACTTTGCTATGGGACTTACACTATCACAAAGGCTATGGGTAGCAATGATTTTGAGCTCAACACTCCACCCTTCCTTGGCTTGCACCTAATGTTAAATGTGGACCTCCTTTGACCATATTTTCCACCATTATTGGACACCTAAGAGATCGCAAAACAATTTACACCAACATAGCTCAACCCTAATTGCATGGAACATGCATCCACTGATCAGATAGTGGAAACACAAGTCAAGGGAACTCGCTAGTAGAGGATCGAGCTTTATCAGGTTGTCAAGGTAGGGCAACTCCTCCACCAAGGAAAGTGGCTCACCTGAGGCCAAATTAAGCAGAAGTTTCCTCACTTGATGGGGGAACTCAATGAAATGGAGACCATTTATTCCTAAGGGGGGAGGACTGATCCAGGTGGATATTTGTGGCCATCCACCTATTCCAGCTGGCTCCTCTTGGCAATTTTTAGTTCAACATGTTCTTCTATACTTATTTGTAATTGTGGGTTCTACACTTCCAAAGTTGTTTGAAGCTCTACACATCTTCCAGGTGGATACTGGTGGCCTTCCAACTAATCCAACTGGCTTATTTTGTATGTTTTCATGTCGACACATCTTTATGTAATTCCAGGGCCATTTTGGGGCCCTAAACAATGTTTTTTTGGCTGGCCATATTCAAACACTGGACGGAGTTAGATTTTGACAATGTAATGTGTATTTCTCAAAAATATATTTCCAATGAGATATAACGCACCTAAAACTGAGGTTGTATGCAAACATTATGACCCCAGGAAGTTGAGGTACCAACTTACCCATAGGGGCCCACATAACTTTTGGCATTTCATCTCCTAGGGTTAGGTTTTTGGATATCTAGGGTTTTGGAATTCATGAGTAATGTTAAAAAGGTCTTTGGAGCCTCATTGTAATCATTATTATCAGATGGATGTGTGTGGTGTTATCCCCGATATCTAGGGATAACTAGGAGATCATGTCTCGAGGCCCACAGGTCCTAGACATGAAGTACCGAGAGTAGGATTGACCTAAGCATTGCCCTGGAGGACCCATCCTTCTTCTTCTTCACCAGACTTGTCATGTTAGCAGCAGCAACTTCCATCACCATCGGCTTGGACTTGCATCGGAGAAGACTCTTTCTCCATGAGGTAATTGGTCCAAGGTATCATAGTATGTGTCATGTTTGATCGTTATAACCTTCTTATATATGCATCAGGTTCCTTACATTTATGATAACTCCTTGGATCTTACACTAATCCACTTGACCATTGTTGGGGTGATTAACAGGGTGACTTAGCAAGCTTGTATTCATGGGTTTTGGTTATCCATCAGGGGGGATTTGCAGATCCATCGTCCTCTCCCACCATTCTATCATTTTACATCTTATCTCCCGCACATCTATCCCATTCCCCTAGTCCAGCCATTAGGATGACCTTTTGAGGGTTAGACTTTGTCTTGTGGGAAGAAGGGGCTAAAGGCCCAGGGGGTAAAAGAATCTAGTAAAAGTTAAAAGCCATAGGAAATAAAACCTAGAGATGCTTCACCCAGGGATCCTCGAGAAGGTAACAAAAGGCCTCTCGATAAGAAACAAAAGGGACCCTAAGAAAAATAATAAAACAAGACCTAACCAAGAGGATGGGAGGTCTCATCACGAGCCGACCCATTATGTTCATAAGTATCTNCCTCTCGATAAGAAACAAAAGGGACCCTAAGAAAAATGATAAAACAAGACCTAACCAAGAGGATGGGAGGTCTCATCACGAGCCGACCCATTATGTTCATAAGTATCTAGCAGTATGACATTGCCATCATCTGGTCACCACGCTAGGGCAGTGACCTTTGGTTGCATGGCCAAGGGAAAGGGGTTCTCATCACGAGCCAACCTTATCATTTCTGCGAAAATACCAGTGGGTAACACTGTCAACTCTGGTCACCATGCCAAGGCAGTGTCCTCTGGTCATACCTTGAAGTAAAAAAGAAAGAAAAGCAATAAATGAAAAATAAAGGCAATATAGGGGCTTGGAAAAAAATGCATCCATGACGGGTACAACTCACCTCCTACAAAGGCACCCACAGACAACGCCTGCCCTTGGTCTTACTATGACTGGACATCCTTAGACCATATCACCTCATAAACCTAGCTTGAATGATCCTCTGAGGAAACTTTCCTTTTCTTGTGGGAATTAGCCCAATAGGTTATTTTGTTGGTTTCTTCAGCTTTGTATAGTAGATATGTGTAATGTCTTTGAGCTCTTAGATGATATGCTAGGAATTTCATGCATGTATTTGATAAATTTAATGACGAAATATGATTAACATTGCTATGATCCCGAGGACTGATGAGCCCATGGAGGGCGTAGTTTTTGATGTGCAGGACCATACCCGATGGACAGGTGCCAGAGGACTGGTACACATGGGGATATGATTAGCTCAGACCTCCATGGGGATGAAGAGGCCATCATATGGTTGTTGGGATGGCAGAGACAGGACAATGTTGTGATGAGCCAATGCATGAGAAGGAAGAAGGATGTCCTCCCAAGGACACTTTGGCAGAGCCCAGCCTAGGGGGGATCACCCACTACAGATGGGATGATTTCTTTTTGATGGACAACACATCACCTGAGGCAGCTAGATGTTTTCTAGAGCATGTGGCAGTGTGCTAGGGTCATTTGGCACGTGTGGCAGCTTGGAGGAGCCCTAGAAGGGCCAACGTTCTGCTTCCTGGATGTTGAGCTTGCCCAAAAAGGGCCAACGTCTCCCTTAGAGGGGCCTGACATCTCCTTTTAGCTCATATTATGACATTTCTTAGCATTTAATGTAAAAAAACAGTTTAAAATTGAAATCCAGCCTTGTCGGCTGTTTTAATGACCTAATTTTAAAATTAAAGGTCATTTGGATGATATAAATAGAGGACGTTGCCTCTCATTTTCACATAACACAACTCACTCTCTTGTGAGAGATCATTTTTAGTCTTTTGTCTTAGTATATTGGCTCTTGGAAGTGAGGCACAACTCTTGTGGAGGATTGTTCTTGGAATGATATGGTGTTTCTCTCATTGGAAGGTTTACAACTAGGGTTTGATAAGCACTCTTCATGGTTTGTAAGTGTATTTTTCATGCAAAACTTCTTGAATTAATGGTTGTAGGTTAAATCTCTTGCATTTATTATTTCATTGCTATTATATTTCTTAATCTTGAAACCCTAGGTAGCAAGCACACACGTAGGTCCTTACTATATGTCCCCATGATTGAGAAACTTATTTTAGCCATTGATTAAGGAAGATATAGCATAGCCATTGCTACACTAGTCATCCTTTTTCTGAGTTAGCTTTTGAACATAAATTGAAAAAAGAAGACGTCCTAGGCCTAGTTGACTCTACACCTAGGGTTTTGACTTTTAGGGTTTGAAGGGCCTTGCTCTTGCAACACTTTTCACCCTTAGATTTGTGTTTTAAAGCTAGCCGTTTTTCCAAGAAGTATTTAAAGAAAGAGGGAGGAGCATGAGGCCTTACTTAAGAAACACCGGAATGAGCCCCCTCCCCTTAGGGTTTTGATTCTAGGGCCCTGCCATTGCAGCACCATAGAACCTAACTCTCGTGTCTTTAGATTTGATCCTCCCAAGACCTTGCCCTTTCTTTTGACTCCATAATACCCTAAGACACTAGTCTATCTCTCCAAAGTTGAGCTTATTGTGCCAAAAAAAACCTTTTAAAACTCTCAAATTTGAAACCCTAACTAACCCTAACGTCTACTAACCCTCAAATTGATGATGACGTCATGCCCTTTTTGAGCCTTTGATTGATAAAAAAAACGGTGGCTTTGTCATCTAATGATAGACATTGATGTATTGATAAATTTCATTGGCCTATTAGCAAAATTTTGACCTCTTTGTCTATTAAACTAACCCTAATAATAGTTGACGTCATCTCTAGCCTAGTGACGCAGCAAGCCTATTATATATGAGCATTTAATGATATTTAATGCATTGTGTTAATTCAAGGATTAATCATTTCTATTGGATTCTATATCATTCTGGTATTTATTAAGGAGTAATATTATATGCTATTATCATTATTACAAACATTGACTTCGTCAATATTTACTGTTGTCTATGCTCATATATGTTGAATGTTGATAGTCATTAATCTATGAAGTACTAACCACTACTGCATATATTAGCCTTATTGTTTCCTTGTATTGCAAACATGTGCCTTCTTTCATGGTGTATCTTCATTTTGACTATCTTCTTAGCGGTAATCTGTGAAAGGGAAAATTTACTTTGATCCTTTGACCCTTTTCCTTTCAAAACCCGAGATTACCAGGGACGTCTCCCTTGGGTTTAGCCACCCTAAATAGAAAGAGACCCCCATCGAGGTGACAGTGGGTGGGGAAACTCCTGTTACTCCAGTTTGACCCTTACCTTTCAGCTACTTGACCTGAACTACAAACTGAGCGATAACATGTGGCAGCCACATCTCTTCTTAGAGATAACTACCATGTCTCAAGCAAGTGTTTCAGTTCTGTTGTTTTATAGTTTCATCCTATTTCATTTATTCAATAGAAGATATTGTTCATTCGATATCTTTGTTGTTCTTAATATCTCTGTGTTTATTGTATTTAGTCTATTAATCAATTCATTCCGGTCCTAAATCTAGATTATGAAGTCATCCATTCTCTGTAAACAACCAAAAGACTGGGATGCTACTCAAGTTGGAAATTTCCAAAGCTTTCGACTGCCTCAACTGGGAGTACATTGAAAAGACTCTCTTAGATTTTGGTTTCAGCTTCGAATGGGTGCATTGGATTATCTCTCTTCTATTATATGCCTTCTTTTCTGTCTTGGTCAACAACTGTCCCTCCAATACCTTTTCTCCCTCCTGAGGCATTCGTCAAGGGGACCCTCTCTCCCCTTTCATGTTCATCCTCATGGCCGAAGTCCTTGGTCACATGATCAACAATTCTCGCTCTATGGGATATCTCAAAGGTATTAATCTTCATAATAACCAACCCCTCACACACCAATAATTTGTGGATGACAACTTTCTCATGGCGCATCCCTCCGTACAAGAAGAAAAGTCCCTTGTTTACATCCTAAGAACTTTATATAAAGCCTTCAGAGCCTCTCTTAACCTTTACAAATATCACATCGCTTTATTTGACACCCCCACCACTACCCAAAGGAACATCGCTAGAATTCTAGGCTTCACCATCTCCTCCCTCTCTTCAAAATACCTAGGTTCCCCCTTGATCGAATCAGCATTAAAACATTCCTCTTGGAAGGAACTCATTCAAAAATCGACACAAAATCTATCTTCCTGGGCCTTTCAGTCCCTTAACCTGGCAGGGCGACTTATTCTTATCAAAGATGTACTCCAAACTATGCCTTTGTATCTCTTCTTAGTGTTTTCTTCCCACAAATGGGTTCTCAAAGATATAAGAAAAATTCAGTGCACCTTCCTCTGGGGGGGAGACAACAACACCCCCAAATGGGCTCTGGTCAAATTGGACAATTTCTACCTACCCAAATCCATTGGAGGTTTGGGATTAAGGGATATTTCCAAGAGAAACAAAATCCTTAGTGAAAAAACATGGTGGAATTGGGTTTCAAACAATTCTAGTACATGGGTAGACTTACAGAACAAGAAATATGCAGTTGACTGGGATCCTCATATTCTAATTTGCTTCACCTAGAATACTCAATGTTCTCTCATCTGAAATTCAATGAAGATGCAACAAGATCTCATCCAACAACATAGATTCTGGGAGATCCGTAATGGTGCATACACCAACTTCTGGACTGACTCCTAGAAACAACTTCAGAGTCTAGAAAGATCTCACAACCTACCTCCCAAATTCTTTGATCCCCCTTTAGGAGGACCAAAACTTAGGGATCTTTGGCAGGTATATGATCAACAATATTTCAAAAATTGGAAACCCCTACAAAACCTATGCCCACATCTTTTGGATGAAACAATCGAGAGCATCGACGAAGATCTGCAAAAGCACAAATCCACATCAACCAGGAACATGAAAAAATCAGACGGGGGTATCATCCACAAGGAACCTACATAGTCAAAGAGGCCTACCAGATCCTCCTCCCCGCCATGCCAGAACCAATATATCCTTATTGGATCAAACTATTAAATCTCATAACTTGGCCCAAGATATCAATCTTCATTTGGATGACTCTCTTAAAGGTCTTAATCTTCACAATAATCAACCCCTCACCCACCAATAATTTGTGGATGAAAACTTTCTCATGGCGCATCTCTCCGTACAAGAAGAAAGGTTCCTTTTTTCCATTCTAAGCACTTTATATAAAGCCTTCGGAGCCTCTGTTAACCTTTACAAATATCACATCGTTTTCTTTAACACCCCCACCACTACCCAAAGGAACATCGCTAGAATTCTAGGCTTCACCATATCCTCCCTCCCTTCAAAATACATGGGTTCCCCCTTGATCGAATCGACGTTAAAACATTCCTCTTGGAAGGAATTCATTCAAAAATTGACACAAAATCTCTCTTCCTGGACCTTCTGGTCCCTTAACCTGGCGGGGTGACTTATTCTGATCAAAGATGTACTCCAAACTATGCCTTTGTATCTCTCCTCATTGCTTGCTGCCCACAAATGGGTTCTCAAATATATAAGGAAAATTCAGTGCACCTTCCTCTGGGGGGGGAGACAAAAACACCCCCAAATGGGCTCTAGTCAAATGGGACAAGTTCTACCTACCGAAATACATGGGAGGTTTGGGATTAAGGGATCTTGCTAAGAGAAACAAAATCCTCATTGCAAAAACATGGTGAAATTGGATTTCAAACAATTCTAGTACATGGGCACAGTTATGGAATAGGAAATATGCAGTTGACTAGGATCCTCATATTCTAATTCGCTTCACCCAGAATACTCAAGGTTCTCTCATCTAAAATTCAACGAAGATGCAACAAGATCTCATCCAACAACATAGATAATGGGAGATCCGTAATGGTGCATACGCCAACTTCTAGACTGACTCCTAGAAACAACTTCAGAGTCTAGAAAGATCTCACAACCTACCTCCCTAGGTCTCTAATCCCCCTTTAGGAGGACTAAAACTTAGGGATCTTTGGCAGGTATATGATCAACAAGATTTCAGAAATTGGAAAACCCTACAGAACCTATGCCCACATATTCTGGATGAAACAATAAGGAGAATCGACCAGGATCTGCAAAAGCACAAAATCCGCATCAACCAGGAACCTAAAAAATGAAGATGGGGGTATCACCCATAAGGAACCTACATAGTCAAAGAGGCCTACCACATCCTCCTCCCTGCCATTCCAGAACCAATATATCCTTATTGGATCAAACTATTGAATCTCATAACTTGGCCCAAGATATCAATCTTCATTTGGATGAATCTTCATAGACTAATATTCCTCAAACTTCATTAAAAATTATTCTAAATAATTCAGACCATAAATAAGAAGGAAGTTCCCTTACCTCTATACCGACCCATCGCAATGTGTGCTTCATTCTGGTGCATCTCTTGGTAGATAACTCATGCAATCATTGATGCTTGTTCTCTAGTCCTGTGCTAGAGATTGAAGCACAAAAACTAATAATCCTCCAACTCATCATTCCATATGCAGTTGGATTGATGTAATCCTCTTCGTGCGCGGTAGTTCTGTATAATTTATTTACATCTTCTATAAATATATTTTATGTCACAGGTTCCACATACCTTCCTCCTTCTGAGGGATCCAATGCTGCAATAACTATGTACTCCCCTGATTCAAATATCATATTCCTTGTCTTCAAATTGCAAATAGTCTGGTTATCAAAGGCCCAATCTAGACCCAACAATGTTGGATATGGTGAAGTATTATCTACTATGTCAATGACTTCAAAGTCTTCCATGGTGCGCTCATTGTCTATATATACTAGTATGCCCTTCAATCTACCGATTAGAACCACTCTATGATGATTTCCTAGTGTCAACTAAATAGGTGAATAACCCAACTGAGTTTCTCCCATAGCTTCCCATGTCTTTTTTTGTAGAACATTGACTTTAGACCCTAAGTCTAGTATGATATCTCCCATATTAAAATATCCAATTTTTTCATTCAACCTGAATTCCCTATTTGTTCTTTTCTTATTCTGGATCTGATTCACTATATTTACCCCTTCTTCCCTAGAATTATACTCTTCTAATAGATTCTACAGTACTTGTAAATATTTTTTATCATTCAACAATTATACACAAGACCCAAAAAAATTTCTTAAGTTACTTACTTGCTCTGAAGGTTTCTCTTTGTTGTTTTTATCAAATAAGGGAGTTATTTCATACTCTAGTATCCCATATACTATATTTGTTCCTGAAGTAGACACAATATTATCCTTCAAAATCTCTTGTCTAGCCTCTTTGAATGTCTCCTTCTCTTTGTGCACATCAAACTTATGTTCAGGCATTGTATTCTTCCTCACCCACTAGTACTGATCCTGATCCTTCTTTCATACATCTTCTCCCATCTTGGCTCCACCTCTAGTAACTATGTTGATTTTCTTCCCATCCTCTTCTTTGTTCTCCACAACAATCCATTAGACATTCTGGTTGTTTTGGTTCCTCTTTTCCTGTATCTTTGTCAACAATGTCAAACGATCTTCTGTCTCATGGTCTGTTGTGCGACAATACATACATGTCACATTTGGTTGTGGAAAATCTCTGGTATAATGTCCAGGTTTCTGAAAGTTATGACATACTATTGTTCCTCTTCCACCTCCAAATCCTCCTCTGCCTTGGCCTCCTCCTCTTAAGCCTCTTTTGTTTCCTTGGTTATTTCTGTGTCATGTATTGTATTGAGGTCCTTGATAATATTACGGTTGTGAATTATTGTATTGAGGTGGCGCACTATTGTATTGAGGTCGCGTTGCACACTGTTGTGCATTGTTATAATGTGGTTTCCATTGAAACTTTTGAGTGTTATTATACTTTGTTTGTTGGGTATTTTGTGTTTTCAAGTGTTCAACTTGCACCCTATATGTATCTGAAATCCTCTTTCATCTTCTCCAAGGTTCTACAGTCCTTGTCTTCATGCCCAACTGATTTGCAAAAGTTACAAAATGTATTTTTTGGCACTGTCTGATACTTTTTCATCATGGGATAATGATAAGGATCATGTCCATGTGTTTTACATATCTCACACCATGGTCTTCCTCAATATAAAGGGTTTGGCATACCCATTCCTATGTACTGTGCAAATAATGAGCACACATTCTTATGGTTCCCTTCTATTCTGCATAGTTTACACCAGACATCTTCTCTTTTCTCCTTACCTTTATTTTGATTCAACTAAAATTTCAATTTCTTCAGGTCTTGTCCACAATTTGATTTGTCTAATTATATTGATTTTTCTCTAACTGCAAGGCTTCTTGCAAGGCCTCATCCTGACTTTGGAACTTTTGATGCCTCAAAAGATACTTTAAATGTGACAATAAATAATTGACAGACAAATTTATATATTTGATATCAGTAATAGGGAATTTCAGCTTACCTTTTAGTCTCTTGAAATTTTGGTCCACCTCCTAGACTAATTCTCTTGGATTCTACTTAATATCTATCATCTAATTCATGAATCAATACTCTAAACTTGGTTTATGAAATTCATTTATTAATTGCCTCTTCACCTTTGCAACAATTGTAGGTGGTCTCGTTGGATTATTTACTACGAGACCCATGTATCAGTCTAGTGCACGGTCATTGAATCTGATTGTCAACTGTGAAACCTTTGTATATTCATATGTAATATTCTTATCTTCCCAAATATTATCACAAATGAACATATGATTCTCTTGGTCCTCCGACCCTTCGCCTCAGAACTTTGGTAACCTAATAGTTGGATCGACTCCCGCCATTGTGACATTTTTTGAACTGCCACCTCCATGCGGTGTAGATACTTGATTGCTTCCTGTTGAACTTAAACTTCTTCTTGAACTTCCATTGGACCCACATCCTAAAAAAATACTTCTACCACTAATCACTTGTTGGTTAACTAGTTTTTCTTCTTCAGTCGTCTTATTCAAACAAGGGATTATGGGTTCCACACTAATTCAGATCTTGAATGGAGATCCTTCTTCAATGCTAGACCCATGACCTATTCTTTTACTCTCATATGTGGTGCACAAGATATCTTCAATCTTCCTCATGATGCAGAGATCCTATACCTCTTCCTGATCATTGTCCAAGCCCTCTCACTTGGATACTGCCATCTTCTTTCTATTCATCTTATACTAGTAGGGTCGTTTGTTGGGTGTCACACATGATTTCTTTATGATATCCTTGGTTTTTTACTCATCCATCATAATAGGGTCCATCTCTTCCTTCTTTTGGCCTCTCTCCAGAGCCTTCTCCATATATCATATCTTCCTTAGTGCTTCCCCCAGTTCCCTCATGCACGCAGAGTGATTTAGTTGTCTAATTCCATGGTCATCATGCCTTTATCATGCAGTAATATCTTGATCGATGTGTAAAGAGACCTAATTTAGATTCCTTTGGGTCCCTTCAATAAATCCTTCTCTACAACAGTATATGAATTTGTTGTATCTATTGCAAACTCGGTAATAAACCCTACAATAATATTGTCTAACCATAAAATCACTATGCGCATGAATTTGTTATCAACCCTTTCCAACCACACAATGTTCTCAGTAATCCACTCTACTGGCCTTATCTAATTAGTTGGATGGCTATCCTTCAACCTCAATAGTCACTCCTGTAATAATTCTG
This sequence comes from Picea sitchensis, assembly GCA_010110895.2. Classification (NCBI taxonomy): domain Eukaryota; kingdom Viridiplantae; phylum Streptophyta; class Pinopsida; order Pinales; family Pinaceae; genus Picea; species Picea sitchensis. The sequence continues at coordinate 173,431 of SNQJ01S0040957.1, forward strand.
GAAAACAATAGAAATATGCGTCATGCAAATCAGTAAACACATACCTCTGTAGATACTAGCACGGTGTTGTTAGAAAAATAGGATCGCTGAGAAATAAAATAAAAAAAATGTGGAAATAAAACACATAAAATACATAATACAATAGAGACACAGAGATGCATGGTTCACTCATTGTGGGCCATGTCCACCAAATAAATTTTCAAGACCTTCATTTTTATTATACAACAAAATGAAGGGATACAACCTACAACACACTCATTGTAACTTCCTCTTATTTCTCTCACAGCCTCCTCTCTCAGAAACAATATTTGCGATAATACAAAACCACAATACAATTCCCTCATAAAACAAGGTTTCCTTCTAGGGAAAAGAACTATAAAAATAACTTCTACCTTTAGATATCTGACCCTATAATGAATGGTCCAAATTGACTACGAAATTACAATATTTTACAAGGCAATTTTTCCCAATATTTTGCTTCAAGGGTGCTTCCCCCAAATCCCTCGCCAGAGGAGGCTACAAAAATTGTCATCGGCCCCCCTAGACCATCCTAGAAATAGTTGTTGGGGGGATATACCCCCCACACCCCCTATTAGGGATTGGGGTCCAAGCATGGCTGAAATAAACCTCTGAATCAAAAAGATAATTAGCCTCTGCAACCAACAACCTCCCACTTGGAGACTGATCAAAACAACTCCACTATTGTTGTACCTATTGGACTATACTCCACCTTGAACCTGGAAAATTTATCATCTTCACTTTCATGCTTGAAGGCCATCTGAAACTAAGAAGGAACTCAGTTTCTCCCTTGTTACTCCCTTTGTTAACATGTCTACAAAATTTTGGCTAGTATGTATCTTTTCCAACTTCAAATGTCCATATTCCAAGATAGATCATATGAAATGGTACCTGAGTTGTATATTATTAGTCTTTGAATGGAAGACTGATTTATTTGCAAGATGAATGACACTCTCCCTGTTACAGTACAACCTTCTATTCTCCTACTTCTTTCCCTATTCCTCCATAAACCTTTGTAACCAAATCATTTCTTTACTAGCGTATGTAGCAACAACATACTCTTCTTCTATTGTTGAAAATGCAACAAACTTTTGCAGATTCAAAATCCAACTTATTGTTGTTCCACCTACAGTAAAAACATATGTTGTGGTGCTCCTCTTGCTATCTTTATCACCTACCGCATATAAATCAACATATCCCTGTAGAACAGTGTATGAACCTCCAAAACATAATGCATGAGTAGCAATACCTCTCAAATACCTAAATGTCCACTTTACTGCCTCCCAATGTTCTTTACCTGGATTGTTCATATGCCACAAGTCCCACCACATGTGCAATATTTGGTCTTGTGTAAACCATCACATACATCAAGATGCCAACTGTTGATGAATAAGGGACCCTGGACATGTATTCTATTTCCCCCTGTGTCTTGGGACACATTTCCTTGGTTAATTTGAAATGGCTGGCCAAAGGTGTACTAACTGGTTTTGCATTCTGCATTCTAAACCTCTCCAACACCTTCTCTATGTACTCACCCTGAGACAATGTCAATTTGTGATTTTTCATGT
>SNQJ01S0040957.1:181669-199268 GCA_010110895.2 Picea sitchensis
TTAATCTAATCTCACTTAATATGCTTCAATGCTATAATAGGATCTTTTGACACCTTTAAGGCTCTTAAAATTTATATTTAATTATTTTTACAATGGTACAATATTCCAAAACATTACTTTTTAAAAAAAAAATCCAAAAAAATATAACATTAAACAAATATTCTTTCAAACTATTAAAATTGTAATAATATATAAGAAAATGTATATTAAGAAGTTATAATAACTTATATAATTACATTGTTTTCATAATTATTACACATAAACCCATCTATAATATTACATAATTAACATAAATTATTTAATTTAAAAAAAAATCACTTTTACTCTTTGATATAATCATTAAGCATAGTAATAATACAAAATAATAACTTTAAAAACAATTCAAACAATAAAATATAGATTTACTATCTCTTCAAACCCCTTTTGTTTTTATCATTCTTTCCATTTTTTCAACTCGTTTCATGGCTAGAAATGTTATTCATATCAATTTCAATTCCTAATTTTTTTCAACTTATATCTCTATTAAAAATTTCTACTAAATATTTTTCATATCAATATCAATTCCTAATTTTTTTCCACTTATATCTCTATTAAAAATGTCAACTATGTCCATCTTAATTCTTAGCCATATCAATATCAATACTTATTCTTTTCAACTTATATTATTCCTAAATGTCAAATATGTCATATCAATATCAATACTTATTCTTTTCAACTTATATTATTCCTAAATGTCAAATATGTCAATCTCAATGCTTATTCTTTTTAACTTGTAATTTAAAAGTGAATTATATCAATGGAAATTATTTTTCTTATACCTTCTTTTGAAAATGAATTATATCAATGGCAATTCGTTTTCTTATACCTTCTTTTCCAAGTTATATGATGCGCACATAGGTAAACGATATCAAGATCAAATCATAATCCTTTACTTTTTAACTTGTACCTTAGCTTAAAAAAAAGTGAAATGTCATAATGGCAATTTCAATGGTGTGAACGTTAATTTTTATACTTAAGAAGTATTCTAAGTGTTATAAGTTTATATATATATTTTAAATTTGATGCTAAAGTGTTGGATGCATATTTGAACATTCTGAATCAATTTATATATTCAAAAATATAATTTAAAAAAACAAAAAACATAATTTTATATAAAAAAACATAATTTTATATAAATTTATGTTGCTATATTCCCACTATAAAAATTAAAACATAAAACAGTTAAACAACACTTTTATATTAATGAACATTGCAAAATTTAATATCAATTTAATGTCATTAAATCTCATGACAATCCTATAACTAACCCCTAAAAAAAAATCTAATAACCTGATCAATTCTTTCAAAGAAAATTATTGATAACAGTGAACTTTGATAGCAATCTTTTTGAAACTCATTTTGAAACCTAACAAAGGTTTTCAAGCAAGGTCCAAACTACTTAATTGATAATAGTGAACCTTCATAGTAATTTTTTAAAACCCTAACAAATGTTTGCGCGCAGAGTCCAAACTACTTAGTTGATAACAATGAACCTTCATAATAATCCTTTTTTAAATCGTAACAAAGGTTTGCACTCAAAGTCCAAACTACTTAGTTAATAACAGTAAACCTTCATAATAATCTTTTTTAAACCCAGGTTTGCACGCAGAGTCCAAACTAGTAGATTCCAGAGTATGCATGCAAGGCTATCGTAAATTTACATTTTCACAATCCATCGCCCTGGTTACAAACAATTTTCCACTTCTTGCCAGCCTAATGAAACATATGTTTCAGCTACGGGGTCTGCATTTCCACGCTCTGTTGAGCTGTCGAATATGTTTCCTCTGCATTAGCGTTGTCTTTCAATCCAATCTATCAATTAAACTGATCTACTTTCTTTTCTCCAAAGAATTGGTAGTTTTTGTTATATATATAATAGAGTACTATTTGAAATAAGAATTGTTTAATTTTTTAAAGTTTTGCTTATTTTTTTTAATACTTGGTTGTTTTTCATATATATAATATAATACTATTTAAAATTACTTAGTTGTTTTCCATATATATAATACAATATTATTTAAAAAATAAAATGAGTTATTAGGCAGAAAGGCTTACACCTATTGGCAATGGATACATTTAATGATCTTTTTACCATAAATTTCAATAGTATGGTTATCAATTGAAAATGCTAGCATATTTTTGGTTGTTCTTCCAAATCAATGAATTATTTTTTAACATTTTCTTAATATGATTAAGAAATTACTGTATGACCATATAGTTCTCACATTCAAATGATTAACAAACTTATTTGAAATTACAAATTTACTCCACTATTAACTTTTTAGCATTTTACAGTGTTAGATTTACATTTTACAGTATTAGATTTACTTATGACAACCGCATAATTACAATTCATAAATTCATATTCTTTGTTTTTGTTAAAGAGATAGTGAAGAGCGCACTACTACTGCCAGTGCCCATAATTACAATTGTCTCATATTCTTTAGTAAATTATTCTGTCGTTTGCCTTCCCAGTTGTTAGAACCCTGATACTCCCACCATTTGTCCCCTAGCTTTTGCTTGGGTGAGTTGATGGAATCGTTAGAGATTTTGTGGTCGGTAATGAACTTTTCAATCGGCTTGTATACCGATCTGTCTGACTCCTCTTCAGATTAATTGCCCAAAAATTTGGCCAAATTTTCAAGAGTTTTCTTAGGCTCGATTCTGTCACTTCTTTCACGATCCATGGGACCAATGCAATTGATTCGCAGAGGCTTGAGCTTCGTCTGTGCGGGCATGTCGAGAGACTGGTTGCCATCGGGAAAGGTATAAAATCTTGGCATGCCAGCTTGGCGAGACGTATCGATTAGAAAAACCCCTAATTGTCGAGGTTGGGGTTCTTAATTATACCGCAGGCTGTATACAAGAATCCACAAAACCCAACAATTTTGGAGATTTCTCGATTTTTTGCTTGAGAATATAGCTTAATTTCAATATGGTCCATAAGATGCACTAACACGATAAACTGGAACTTTGAATGAATTTATGGAAGGAAATGAGAAGTACGAATGCAAAAGTCATGAACGACGGATGATGTATGTATTAGTATTTTTTTTTTACCGAAAGATCTTCAATCATACGACTACTCTATAGGATTTTGCACCACAATGTGAATTGTTCTTCCTCAAATCCTTCAAAACATAAACCTTTAGGTGTTAGTTGCGTGGGCGAAAATCTACTCTTTGCACGATCCCTGTCAGGTCCGTTGTTCATTCAGGCCTACTCTATAGCGATGAACAACACGACTGATGGGGCATTCAAATAGTTCCTTCCCACGGTTTCTCAGAACGATCCGTTCAGTAAACAACCAAGACATTTTTTGCCTAATTTTCCAGTGTGCACTGTTGTAATACCCCAAGACCGAGCCCTGCTGAATTGTAAATTTTTCTATAGGATGGTGAGCCGAGTGGTTATAAGCTGAGAGGCTTATGTGTTTATTAGGGTGGTGAGCCAGATGCCAAGAGGTTGATTTTGTATATGTAATCATGAAGATTATTAATAAAATATAAACATCCCTACCAAGAAGAAAGAGTGATGGAAGACTAAACTTCCACAAGGCTAGGTAAGGGAGAGGGGGCTAAAAGGTTGGAAGAGGGGCTAATCTTAAGCGCTTAATTCCTAAAAAGGGAACGCATAATTGATGGAGTGCATGCAACTTCATGGGCGACATGTGTCATCCCAGGCACATGCAATTTAACCCAAAAATTGAGCCGTGATGGGGGTTAGACCTCTCATTTTTCATCCTTCGTCTTTAATCCAGGTTTATATCGATGGCCACCCACATTTTCCAAATGGCTCAAAATAGTTTTCTCACAATTTTGGCAATTTACTATTTTTGGCAGGTTTTAACTTCTGGGGCCATTTTGAGGGCCCAAATGAAGGTTTTTTGAGATAGAGGTTCTCAATGATAGTCAAAGGCATGGTTGATCCCCCAAAATGAATCTTCTCAATGATACCTTTCCATCGAGCTATCACACGCCTAAAACGAAGATCATATGCAAAAGTTACGACCCGAGGAAGTTGATGTACTCACTTACCCAAACGGGGCCCACATGACTTTTGGCGCTTCATCTCCTAGGGTTAGGTTTTAGGATGTCTAGGGTTTTTGGCATTTCTACTTATTGTAAAAAGGCCTTCATAGCCTCATTATAATCATATTATTGCGAATGCGAGTAGCCGTCACATCTCTTCTGAGAGATAAGCTGTCACCATTCTAGCGAGTCTTTCACTCTGTATTTTTACAGTCTCTGTACATTAATTTCATGAATAAAAATCGTGTATTACTGTATCTCTATGTTTATGGTTGCATCTCTGATATATTTATGTTATATTATTGGATATACACGATATCTCTGTGCATTTCTTTATTATATCTTCGCTCTCATTTCGTGCTGAAAATAATCCAGATCCGTCTTAGCTCGCGGGTGTCCATCATCGACCTCTATAATTTCCTTGTCGCGCACCCGAAAACAGTAGAAAATATGTGGATCTCCCTATGCCTTCTGTGGAATCCGACACACCTGGGTAGTCGCCTGAGTCTACTGCGTCTTAGCATTGGACTATTACCATTTTGGGAGTCCCTACCCATTTTCCGAGTTGTTTGTGGTGGTCACACTGATCCTTGAATGAGTGTGGCTTGCTCTCATTGTTTGTTCCTTGTTGATCCTTTTTGTTGTGTCCTCACTATGATGGAACTGAGTTGAAGAGGCAGGTTGGCAGGCCTATGAGCAACTCTCTCCAGCTGAGAGAGTGTGTTGAGGAAGTGAGATCTCCTGTAAGGGATCCTCTAGCTGCTACAGAGCTTTGATAATTCTGGTCCGGCCTATTGTTGAAGCCCAAGGCAAGGGAGGTGAAGCAGTCGATGGAATGTAGGACAGTGAATGTGTATGCTCCTGGGGTGGGACACGCATGCAAAGAATAAGATTCTATGAGTAGTGGGTGTAAGTGACCCATAGGAGAGAATCCTTCGTCTGCAACTCTGTGACTTACCTATTGACCTTGCCTAGCCTAGGAATCCCTTTCTGGTGGAGCTTAGTCCCATCTCGGGGGTGACCTACTGCTGAGAGTGATGAGCAACGCGGTCTAAGGCTGGCAGGTTTGTGGAAGGTCTTCACGCAGTTGGTGATTTTACCCATCATTCTAAAAGATAAGTATTAGTTTGTGCTTAATTTATATGTTTTGAATTTATGTGATGCCTATATGCTATCATGAATTATGTTACGTAGATGAATTATTGTTGATTCCATTAATTTTGTATAATAGCAGTAATTATGTGTTTCCTCTTTGTTAAGTCATTTAAATTCATTTAAATGCATACTATATAAGTGTTATTCCGTAGTAGCATTTCCCTAACCATAGGTTAAGGCCTAGAGAATGTTACAGTTTGGTATCGGAGTTAAGTGAGACTCTGAATCATGGCGTTGGCCCGATGACCTGTTGGTGGTTGGGCAGAAAATGACTGAGTTAAGGGGGTTTTGGTAGCGTTGCTCAGACCAGTGGCATCGAGGGACGTTACATTTTTGTATCAGAGCCAAGGTTTTAATGTTGAGCCTGAATGGGCCATGTTAATGGAAGTTGAAGTGAGAGTTCAGAAGGATCTGTTGTCGAAATAGAAAAAACTCAAGTTCCGACCCAAGGTTTTAAGTAGAAATTTTGTTAAGAGGAACCAATTTCGAATCTTAGAATGTTTTTGAGTGACAAGCGGTTACTTGGTTGTGTTACGAAGCTTAGGAGTAGTAGCAATAGAATAAACTACATCCGATGTGGTATTTGGCCACAGAGAGAGAGAGAGAGAGAGAGAGAGAGAGAGAGAGAGAGATCAACACTTCGGGTGTGGGAGCCATAGGATCTATTCGGAAGGAAAGGAAAAACCTTTACGACCATCAGATCTGAAGAAAGCACAGAAGGGTTTACCTGGAAGCCCTTCGGACTTCGCGACATCGGAGAATATTGATGAAAATATATGAGAAAGGATGAAAAGTGAAGCACCGAATTACCGAAGGAGATCTACACTGTAGATCATAGGAAAAGAGCTTGACAGTTGGATCAAGTAAAGGATAATATCGAGATTTCATACTTCGGGAGAATTAAAGTATGTTGAGGGGAGAACTTCTGAAGTCTGAATTTCTGAAGTGAGAGTAGGCATGGTAGGACTAGATGATGTCGCCAGAGGTGACATGAACCTTCCTAGACATGCCACGTTCCACCACCTGAGTTTGTGACATTTGTACCATGTGGACCCAGGGTTCAGAATTTCGAAATTCGAATGATAGAAAGGAAGCAAATGTGAGAACTTTCGAAGTCTCGAACCTCCAAACTTCCGAAGACTTGAAGTCCTGGAACTTGAAGTTCCATAGTGTTTGTCCTCCGTAGGATGTTAGGTAGACTTGGACGGTTGATCTGCCTTACTTCGCAAGTTTGGTAATCTGAACTTCGAAAGATTGTCGTATTGCGCATTAAATTTATGAAGGCCGAAGACTCGAGTAACACCTTTTTACCTAGAGCCTGATCACGCAAGTGATCACATGGGTTGAGGCCTGAGAAAAGGGGGCTATTTCCTGAAAATTATTACAGAGCAGAACAAATCTTGGAAATTTCATGAAATCTAAATGTTGTCTTAGATTTGTTTATGAATGTTGAGGGATTTGTTAAGGAATGATGTCCTGACAAATTCTGGTTGTCTGCACGTGTGTTTTCAGAAGTTTAGTGAGTGCCAGAACCGATTAGAGTTTCTACTGAGCACAAAGAAATGTAAGAGGCATGTATTGCTTCCAGTTCAGAGAATGAAATAAAAGGGATGGATGTCCATTTGGGAGTTGATTCATCGAACTCCAATGGGCATGGAGAAGAGTTGGATAAGGAAGGGCATATGATGAAAATCATTGAAAGATTACAAAAATATGCCTAGGCTCACTGAGATGATAACAAAAAGCTCCCGAAAGATGGGGATCAATAGGGAGAATTCAACTTGAAGTTGATGCAAAGCCTCGAAAGGATCGAAAATAAATTGTATAAGGAGAGTGATTCAAGAAAAACAGGGAGTCGCAAGATCCCTGAGAAGAAAAGAAGATCAAGAAGTGTTAGCAAGAATCGTCATCAATCCTCGAAACATTCCAATAAGGAGGTATGCAGAAGTTCAAGCCCATCTCTTACCAGAAAACATAGGCGATTTGGATTAAATGAACTGAAGGGCGATATGAACAAGATTAAGCCTCCCACGTTTGATGGAGAACACCAGAAGGAGGAAGATGCTGACACATTGGTTTCTTGGCATGAGGAAATACTTCCAACTGCAAAATTATTCCTCTCATGAAGAATGAAGAATTGCAATGTATCAATTGAAAAGGAAGGCATCCATGTGGTGGGATCAACTTATGCAGGTGCAACACATTAGAGAGAAGTATATCACTTGGAAAGAATTCAAGAAATATTTTGAGAAGAAATATTTGACTAAAAGATGTTATGAAAGAAAGATGAAAGAGTTCTTTTAACTCAAGTTGGGCAACATTACCATTGATGAATACGAGTGAAGATTTTTGGAATTGTTGAAGTATGTTTTGTTCATCAAGGATGAGACTGTCAAAATTCACAGGTATCTAAGTGGATTGCCACCTTCCATTGGTGTCAAGATTCAATATGATGACTCTAAGACTATGGAAGAAATGATGAGGGTGAAATGCTTATATGAACATCAAAGAGAAAATATTACCTTCCAGAAGTCTTAGGAAGACAAGAAGAAGTTCAGGAAAGAGCAGATGCAGAAGGGAAACAAACCTTCCTTTTTCAGAAACAGTCCTCAGGGACAACCATCTTTTAGAGAGCCTAGGAAGGCTGAAGTGGGTGGGAAAATTCCAAGACCACCAACTATGGAATGTTGGGGTTGTAAAGGGAACCATAGATACAAATATTTCCCCCACATAAATGATAAAGTTAGAGTTCTCCACAATGTACAACATGTTGAAACAGTGGAGGACATGGGAAGTAGAATGCCAAGTATCTACGCATCCCTGGATAACAAGAAAGATGAATATCATTCACACATGATTGAAGTGGAAGGTATAATCAACAACCATGCCTTTACTTTTTAATTGATTCAGGGTCTAGCCATAGTTATATAGATCATAGAGTGGTGGAAATTTTGCAATTGTCAAGAATCAAACATGGGAAATCTTGGTTAGTGTAGTTGGCTACAAGAACCAAGAGAAGGGTTATGGAATTGGTTAAGTCTTGTCCGATGGACATGAATGGACTGAGCATAAGGGATGAATTGAACATTCTTCCTTTAGGTTCTTATGACTATCTAATTGGGATGGATTGGTTGGACCAACACCATGCCATCTTGGACTGTCGTAATAAAGCATTCACTTGCCTGGATGAGGAAGGAAATCGGAAAACAGTCCAAGGAATTCCTAGAGTTGTTGCTATCAGAGAAATCTTGGCAATGCAGCTAAAGAAGTTCTTCAGGAAATCCTGTCAATTATTTGCAGCCCAATTTGAGTAAGCACCTGAGGATAAGATGTCAAATATCGAAGACCATGTAGTACTAAAGTAGTTTGAGGATTTATTTCAGGAGGTACCTGGACTACCTCCGAAAAGAGATATTGAATTATATGTAAACTTGATTCCTAGAGCAACTCCAGTGTCGAAAGCTCCTAACAGAATGAGTACGTTGGAGTTGAAAGAACTGCAATTGTAGGTTGAGGAGGTCCTGGGGAAGGGGTATATATTTGCATGTGTGTCACCTTGGGGTGCCCAGGTTCTATTCGTGAAGAAGAAGGATGGGACATTGAGATTATGTATCGATTTCAAACAATTGAACAAAGTAACTGTAAAGAACGAATATCCTCCGTCGAGGATTGATCACCTCTTCGATCATTTGAAGGATGCAAAGATATTTTCGAAGATAGACCTCAGTTCAAGATATCACTAGGTAAGGATAAAGGATGAAGACATCAACAAGACCACCTTTAGAACAAGGTATGGTCATTACGATTTCACAGTGGTGGTGTTTGGGCTGTTGAATGCACTCGTTGTTTTTATGTTCCCGATGAATGGTGTATTTAGGGACTATCTAGACAACTTTGTCATAGTCTTCCTGGATGAGATTTTGGTGTATTCCAAGTCAGAGGAAGATCATGAACAACATCTGATGATTGTGTTGCAGGTGCTAAAAAAGCACCAACTTTATGCCAAGTTGAGCAAGTGTTTGTTTTATCAAGAGAAGATCCATTACTTGGGGTATATTATTTCAAAGGATGGGATAGTTGTAGATCCTGAGAAGATTGAGGCCATCAGAGAATGGTCTGATCCAAAGAACATGATGAAATTCAAATCCTTTATGGGTCTATCTGGTTATTACAAAAGGTTTATCACGGGGTTCTTGAGGATAGCTCACCCTATCACTTCCTTGCAAAGGAAGGAGAATAAATTTCAGTGGATAGAGGAATGTGAGAGAAGATTCCAACGATTGAAGGAGCTCTTAACTAGTGCTCCAATATTGAGGATCACAGACCCAAATGAATATTTCGTGGTGTGCGCAGATGCATGCAAAGAAGGACTCAGAGGATTCCTCAGTTAGAATGGATTCGTAATATGTTATGAATCCAGGAAGTTGAAAGACCACGAAAAGAACTACGCAACTCATGATTTGGAGTTGGTGGCCATCATTCACGCTCTGAGGAAATGGATACATTACCTCATGGGAAGGAGGTTTTAATTGAAGACAGACCATATCAGTATGAAGTGCTTGTTTGATCAGCCAACCTTGAATGCTAAACAAAGTAGGTGGTTGGAGTTTCTCTGTGAGCACAATTTTGATATCAATCATATCAAAGGGAAGGAGAATAAAGTGGTTGATGCACTCAATAGGAGAGTACACGAATTACATGCTACAACCATTAGCATGTATCAAACCGATATAAAGGGAAGAGTTTTGGAAGCTGCAAGCACAGACTTTCAGTACAGGAAATTGGTAGCGAAGCTACAACAAGGTAAGACACTGCAAGGAGTGGAACATTATAATATTGGAGCTGATGGAAAACTCATGTACAAAAACAGAGCTTATGCACCTAATGTCCAGGATTTGAAACTTGCGATTTTGAAAGAAATGCATAACATACCTTATGTTGGGCACCCTGGATACAGGTAGACTGTAGTATCAATCAAGAGCCATTACTTTTGGCTAGGTATGAAGAAAGATATTGTTGAATACACCGCTATATGGATGGAGTGCCAGAATGTTAAATCTGAACACAGGCACCCAACAGGATTGTTGTAGACTTTACCCATTCCTGAGTGGAAGTGGGAAGTAGTGACAATGGATTTCATCACAAGATTGCCCAGAACAGGTAGACAGCACGATTCCATCATGGTGGTGGTGGACAAGCTTACGAAAGCTTCCCATTTCATTATGTTAAAGACTACTCACAAGGTAACAGACGTTGTCAACATATTTATGAAGGAAGTGGCACGATTTCACGAAATTCCCAAGACAGTTGTGTCTGAAAGAGACCCAAAATTGACCTCAAATTTATGGAAAGGGTTATTCAAGGGGTTCGAAACGAATCTGAACTTCAGTACAGCCTATCATCCTAAGTCGGATGGGCAGACAGAGTGGGTGAATCAAGTAATAGAAGACATACTGAGGATGTATGTGATGGAAAAACCATCGAAATGGGAAGACTACCTATATTTGGTAGAATTTGCCTTACAACAATCGGTTTCAAGCATAATTGAATATGAGCTGATTTTAAGCACTTTATGGCAGAAAGTGAAACACTCTAGTAAGTTGGGATATCCCAACAATTAGAGCAGCAGTTGGGGTAAAGTTTCTCAAGGAAAGGGAAGAACAAATGTTGAAGATTAAGCATAATTTAAAGGCTGCCCAAGACAGGCAGAAAAGTTATGCTGATAAGAACAAAACCCATAAAGAGTTTAAAGTGGGTGACCATGTTTTCCTGAAAGTAAAAGCCAATAGAAGTTCTTTGAAGCTGGGAAACTATTGCAAGTTGGTAGCCAGATTTTGTGGGCCATTTGAAATCCTAGAAAGGATTGGGCCAGTTGCATATATGCTTGCATTACCTGCATCCATGACTGTACATAATGTGTTTCATGTTTCATTTTTTAAGAAATATATACCTAATGCTAATCATGTTATCGATTGGAATGTGATTCAGTTGGAGCAATAAGGTGTCTTGCAAGTGCATCCTGTGCACATATTGGACCGGAAAATAAAACAACTCCAGAATCTAGCCATAAGGATTGTAAAGGTCTAGTGGACCTGATATAGTCCCGAGGACACGACATGGGAGCATGAGGATTCTATGAAGGCATACTACCCGCATCTTTTTGAATATTTTGTAAATCTTGTTGATTCTTTGTAAAAGTTGCATTGAGGACAGTGCAAAAATAAGGGGAGGGTATTGTAATACCCCAAGACCGAGCCCCTGCTGAATTGTAATTTTTTTCTAAAGGATGGTGAGCCGAGTGGTTATAACCTGAGAGGATTATGTGTTTATTAGGATGGTGAGTCAGATGCCAAGGCTAGAAGCCTAATTTTGTATATGTAATCATGTAGATTTTTAATAAAATATAAACATCACTATGTGTAGACCGACCACGAAGAAAGAGTGATGGGGGACTAAGATTCCACAAGGCTAGGTAAGGAAGAGGGGGCTAAAATATTGGGAGGGGATAAGATTGAGGGATTAATTCCTTGAGATAATAATTTATTATTATTCCAAAGTGGTGTGAAAGGTATATTTTTATCCTAAGCTCCTGGAAAAGGGATCACATACTTTATGTAGTGCATGCATCTTCATGGGTGACATGTTTTGGTCCAGGCACATGCAATTTAACCCAAGAATTGAGTTGTGATTGGGATTTGACCTCCCATTTTCCATCCGCCTTCTAAGATTGTGGGTGTCCATCATCGACCTCTGTAATTTCCATGTCTCACACTCGAAAACCAGTGGAAAATCTGTGGACCGTCCTGTGCTTTTTTTGGAACCCGACGCACCTGGGTAGTCGCCTGAGTGTGCCGCATCTTGGCGTCTAACTGTTAACATTTTGGGAGTCCCTACCCATTTTCCTAGTTTTCTGTGGTGGTCATGTCGATCCTTGAATGAGTGTGGCTTGCTCTCATTGTCTGTTCCTTGCTGAGCCTTGTTATTGTGTCCTCACTCTGCTGGAATTGAATTGAAGATGCAGGTTTCTAGGCCTATGAGAAACTCTCTCCAGGTGAGAGAGTGTGTTGAGGAGGTAAGATCTACTGGAAGGGGTCCTGTAGCTGCTACAGATCTCTGAGAATTCTGGTCCGGCCGATGGATTGTAGGATAGTGAAGGTGTATACTCCTGGGGTGGGACAGGCATGTGGGGAATGAGATTTTGTGAGCAATGGGTGTAAGTGACTCTTGGGAGAGAATCCTTCCTCTGTAACTGTGTGACTTCCCTATTGACCTTTCCTATCCTAGGAATCCCTTGTCGGTGGAGCTTAGTCCCAGCTCGGGGGTGACCTACTACTGAGAATGATGAGTAGTGTGGTCTAAGGCTAGGACTTTCATGGAAGGTTTGCATGCAGTTGGTGGTGTTACCCATCATTATAAAAGATAAGTATCAGTTCATTCTTAATTTATATGTTTAGCATGTCTATGATTCTGGTATGTTATCATGAATTACATTGCGTAGATGAATTATTGTTAATTCCATTAATTGTGTATGGTAGCATTAATTATGTGTTTACTCTATGTTAAGTCATTTAACTTCATTTAAATGCATACTATATAAGTGTTATTCCACGGTAGCATTGCCCCGACCATGGGTTGAGGCCCGAGGAATGTTACAGTTTGGTATCAGAGTTAAGTGAGACTCTGAATCATGGCGTTGGCACGGCGGCCTGTTGGTGGCTAGGCAGAAACTGACTGAGTTAAGGGGGTTTTGGTAGCATTTCTCGTCTTGGTGGCGGCGGGGAACGTTACAAGTGGTGTTGCTTAGTGTGCCCTATAATTAATTCTGTATTTAAATATTAAAATTATAATTAGGGTTAGGGTTATTCTTATTAAAATTAAAATTAAGGGTATGGTTATTTCTACTAAAATTTATTTTATAATAACAATAAAATAATTTGAATTAAATTCAAATAATAATAATAATAATAAATGGATTACAAATTGATGGAACTCTACTTTTTATTTTTTGGAGATTATATATATGAAAATTATTTGAAAATAAATGGAATGTTTTAAACATTTCATATTTTTATATAAAAAAAAATCTCTTTGATAATGAGTTTTTTTCTTATTGAGAATGAATTCTCTTTTTTTAATTGATGTGGGCATAAGCTAGAGATAGTATAATAAAGTCAATGTTCCTTATATTCTTGTTAAAGTTATTTTATATGAATTCTAATAATATTTTTCTTTAATTTTATATTTAAAACTATATATTATTTTTTGTTAATTTATTCTTTCTATGAAAAAAATATTATATATTTATTTTTATTTTTTGTAAATTTATTAAATATCAAATTTTATTATATTAAAAGAAAATATAATAAATTTGAAATTTGATACATAAAATTCACTTATGATAAGTCAATTACTACATACATTTAATTAGATATTAAAAATGTTTGACATAATTTCAAACTAAATATATTTATAACATATATATCACTATATACATTTTTATACAATACATTTTTATGCAATTGGGTGTTGAGAATGTTGATATAATTTATTAAATTTAAAATTTTATTATATTAAAAGAAAATATAATTAACTTGAAATTGGTTGCTTAAATTTCACTTAAGATATGTCAATTACTACATTCATTTAATTAGATGTTGAAAATGTTTGACATAATTTCAAATTAAATATATCTATAACATATATTTTTATACTTGGATGTTGAAAATGTTCATATAATTTTATAAGTCAATCATCTTGCCCATAAGAATTACCATTAAGATGCAATTTGTTTTACAATCTTACGAACATGTCCTTATGTTGCAATCTGATGTGTAGAACCCAGTGTTGCAAACATACCATTTTGTCGCATTATGATGTGTAGAACCCAATGTTGCAATTTTACAAACATATCCCAATATTGCAATGAGACAGACATTTCTTGATGTCACTATATGACAAACATAACACAATGTCAGAATCTCACAAATCTATTCCAATGTCATAATGTGTGTGACAAACAAAAAACCTACATCACAATGTATATAACCCAATTGTCACAACCTAAGAAACATAGTCCAACATTGCAATTCCTTACACAAAGCTCACAATGTTACACTCATGACCATACCTCAGTATGTGTGGAATTTTTTCCTTGGTCACATTGTGATGAAAATTTCCCAACGTTGTAATGTGAACATTTTCCATGTCCTCACATTTTCACAATCACTTAACGATGACACAATATGTCGAACATCTCTCAATGTCTCATTGTAACGAACATAGTAACGTTGCAATGTGAGAAACATAAACTAACGCCACAATGTGATGAATATAGCCATGTCATCGTCATGTGGATAGTAACATTGCAATGTAATGAACATAAACAAATGTTGTAATGTGTCGTACATCACTCTATCTTCACAATGTGATGAATATTTCCTCACGTTGCAATGTGACGCACATATCCTGATGTCGCAATGTGACAAACATTTTCATGCATCACAATGTGATGAACATAGCCTCCTCGTCGCAATGTTATGCAAATATCTTGTCATCATAAGCTGACAAACAATGTCTTGTCATCGTAATGTGATGAGCCGTTGTCACAATAAATGTCCTGTTGATGCAATATGATGAACATATGGCATTCATTTTCATCACATAACCATATGAAATATGATGAATGTATGATATTTATGTTCATAACATAACCACTTTTTACTTAAATGTTATGACATGCAATGTGATGAACATACCCCCATCATCGCACTATCCCTATCATTGTCAATATGTGACAAACATAATCTTATCATCGCAATGTTATGAACATATCCCCATCTTTGTAATGTGATGCAACTATCTAGTCATCATAATGTGACGTAAATATCCTTCCCTCCCAATGTGACGAGCATAGCCCTGTCATCACAATGTGTCAAACATAACTATATTGTCACAATGTGATGAACCTAGCCTTATAGGATGAACATACGATGTGACAAACATAACCATATTGTCGCAATGTGATGAACATAACTATGGTTGACCTTGATTTACCATGACCATGGTTGAATATGGTTGACCATGGTTGACAATGGTTGAACATGGTTGACCATAACCATATTTTCCCAATGTGACGAACACAACGATATTGTCGCGATGTGATGAACATGAGTGGCCATAACAATATTTTCACAATGTGATGAGCATGTCTTGTCATAATCATATTGTCACAATTTGATTAATATAACCGTATTTTCGCAATGTGAAGAACATGACTCGCCATAACCATATTGTCAAAATGTGACGAACATAGCCTCGTCATCACAATGTGATGAAAATAACCATATTGTTGCAATGTGACAAACACAACCTCACCATCCTAATGTGATGAACATATCCTCATCATTTGTGACACAAATATCTTGTCATCATTATGTGACAAATAATGTCCTATCATCGCACTGTGATGAACATAGCCTCGTCGTCAAAATAAATATCTTGTCTTCTCTATGTGATGAACATAGGAAATTTATTTTCATCACATAGGCATTCAACATACAATGACCATACAAAATTTATGTTCATCACATTGTCACTTTTTACTTAAATGACCTGTCATTGCAATGTGATGAACATAAAACCCTCGTCACAATATCCTTGTCATCGTCAATATGTGACAAACAATATATTGTCATCGCAATGTGATGAACATAGCCCCGTCATTGAAATGTGATGCAAATATCATGTCATCATATTGTGATGCAAATATATTGTCATCACTATATAATGAACTTATCCCCTACCTTGTAATGTTAGGAAAATAACCATATTGGCACTATATGACAAACACACCCTCGTCATAACAATGTCATCATGTCCTCATAATGTGAAAAACACTTCCAAATTTCATACTATCGTCATCAATATCCTCATCGTATATCCCCATCATCGTCAATATGTGACAAACATATACTATTGTCACAATGTGATGAACATAGCCCCGTCATTGCAATATGATGCAAATATCCACTCATCATATTGTGATGAAAATATCTTGTCATCGCAATCTGACAAACTCAGTCCCTCCCTTGTAATGTCACGAAAATAACCATATTGTCACAATATGACGAACATAGCCTCATCATCACAATGTCATCAACATAGCTTCATTTCCGCAATGTTACGCGAATATCATGTCCTCATAATGTGACAAACACTTCCAAATTTCACTTTCTGAATTCCATTTGTAGTCTTGGTCAACTATGGTCATGGCCAACCATGGCTCCCTATGGATAGAAACTGTCAAACATGGTTAACCATTTTCAACCATAGTCAACCACAATCAACCATGGTCATGGTCAACCAAGGTCACCATAGTGAAGGTCCTCCATAGTGAATGTCAACCATGTGAATGTCTACAAAAGTTAACCACGGTGAAGGTCTATGGAAGTTAACCATGGTCATGGTCAACCATAATTAACCATGTCAACCATAGTGAACCTTTCCTTCCCAAAGTCAACAAATTTATACCAAAGTTAACCATGAGCATGGTCAACCATAGTCAAGCATGGTCATTGTAAATTAATGTATTATTTTCATCACATAGTCATTCAACATACGATGAACATACAACATTTGTGTTCATCACATTGCCACTTTTTACTTAAATTACATGTCATTGTAATGTGACAAAAATAGCCTCCTCATCACAGTGTCATCAACATAGCTTCAATGCCACAATGTTACACGAATATCATGTCATCATAATGTGAAAAACACTTCAAAATTTTAGTTTTTGAAAGCCATTTGTAGTCTTGGTCAACTATGGTCATGGTCAACCAAGGTCAACCACAATGAAGGTCATCCATGGTGAACGCCAACCATCGTGAAGGTCTACAGAAGTTAACCACGGTGAAGCTCTATGGAAGTTAACCATGGTCATGGTCAACCTAATTAACCATGTCAACCATAGTGAACATTTCCTTCCCAAAGTCAACAACGTTCTACCAAAGTTAACCATGATCATGGCCAACCATAGTCAAGCATGATCATTGTAAATTAATGTATTAACGTATTAATACTTTAATAATGTATTACTAATGTATTAACCTATTATTACTTTAATAATATATTTATTAAGTTATTAATACTTTAATAATGTATTACTATGATACTTTTTGATGTATTAATTTTGTAATATTAATGTTTTAATATCAATATTAATGTTTTAATATAAATATAAATATTAGTATATTAGTGTATTAATAATATTAATAAATACATTATTAATAATGTATTTAATGTATAAATTAATAAATATATAAATTAATTAATATACTAATGTTTAAATTAATTAATATTTACATTATTAAAAT
>SNQJ01S0040957.1:199318-228403 GCA_010110895.2 Picea sitchensis
TTTTTTCCTTGGTCACATTGTGATGAAAATTTCCCAACGTTGTAATGTGAACATTTTCCATGTCCTCACATTTTCACAATCACTTAACGATGACACAATATGTCGAACATCTCTCAATGTCTCATTGTAACGAACATAGTAACATTACAATGTGAGAAACATAAACTAACGCCACAATGTGATGAATATAGCCATGTCGTCGTTATGTGGATAGTAACGTTGCAATGTAATGAACATAAACAAATGTTGTAATGTGTCGTACATCACTCTATCTTCACAATGTGATGAATATTTCCTCACGTTGCAATGTGACGCACATAACCTGATGTCGCAATGTGACAAACACTTTCATTCATCACAATGTGATGAACATAGCCTCCTCGTCACAATGTTATGCAAATATCTTGTCGTCATAAGTTGACAAACAATGTCTTGTCATCATAATGTGATGACCCGTCATCACAATAAATGTCTTGTTGACGCAATATGATGAACATATGACATTCATTTTCATCACATAACCATATGAAATATGATGAACGTATGATATTTATGTTCATAACATAACCACTTTTTACTTAAATGTTATGACATGGAAATGTGATGAACAT
This sequence comes from Picea sitchensis, assembly GCA_010110895.2. Taxonomy (NCBI): domain Eukaryota; kingdom Viridiplantae; phylum Streptophyta; class Pinopsida; order Pinales; family Pinaceae; genus Picea; species Picea sitchensis. The sequence goes on from SNQJ01S0040957.1 coordinate 199,930, forward strand.
ATCCCCATCATCGCACTATCCCTATCATTGTCAATATGTGACAAACATTATCTTATCATCGCAATGTTATGAACATATCTCCATCTTTGCAATGTGATGAAACTATGTAGTCATCATAATGTGACGCAAATATCCTTCCCTCCCATTGTGACGAGCATAGCCATGTCATTACAATGTGTCAAACATAACTATATTGTCACAATGTGATGAACCTAACCTTATAGGATGAACATACGATGTGACAAACATAACCATATTGTCGCAATGTGATGAACATAACTATGGTTGACCTTGATTTACCATGACCATGGTTGAATATGGTTGAACATGGTTGACATTGGTTGAACATGGTTGGCCATAACCATATTTTCCCAATGTGACGAACACAACGATATTGTCGCGATGTGATGAACATGAGTGGCCATAACAATATTTTCGCAATGTGATGAGCATGTATTGTCATAATCATATTGTCACAATTTGATTAATATAACCATATTTTCGCAATGTGAAGAATATGACTCGCCATAACCATATTTTCAAAATGTGACGAACATAGCCTCATCATCACAATGTGATGCAAATAACCATATTGTTGCAATGTGACAAACACAACCTCGCCATCCTAATGTGATGAACATATCCTCATCATTTGTGACACAAATATCTTGTCATCATTATGTGACAAACAATGTCCTATCATCGCACTGTGATGAACATAGCCTCGTCATCAAAATAAATATCTTGTCTTCGCTATGTGATGAACATACAAAATTTATTTTCATCACATAGGCATTCAACATATGATGACCATACAAAATTTATGTTCATCACATTGTCACTTTTTACTTAAATGACCTATCATTGCAATGTGATGAACATAAAACCCTCGTCACAATATCCTTGTCATCGTCAATATGTGAAAAACAATATATTGGCGTCGCAATGTGATGAACATAGCCCCGTCATTGAAATGTGATGCAAATATCATGTCATCATATTGTGATGCAAATATCTTGTCATCACTATATAATGAACTTATCCCCTACCTTGTAATGTCAGGAAAATAGCCATATTGGCACTATATGACAAACATAGCCTCATCATAACAATGTCATCATGTCCTCATAATGTGAAAAACACTTCCAAATTTCATACTATCGTCATCAATATCCTCATCGTATATCCCCATCATATATCCCCATTGTCGTCAATATGTGACAAACATATACTATCGTCACAATGTGATGAACATAGCCCCATCATTGCAATATGATGCAAATATCCACTCATCATATTGTGATGAAAATATCTTGTCATCGCAATCTGACAAACTTAGTCCCTCCCTTGTAATGTCACGAAAATAACTATATTGTCACGATATGACGAACATAGCCTCATCACCACAATGTCATCAACATAGCTTCATTTTCGCAATGTTACGCGAATATCATGTCCTCATAATGTGACAAACACTTTCGAATTTCACATTCTGAATTCCATTTGTAGTCTTGGTCAACTATGGTCATGGCCAACCATGGCTCCCTATGGATAGAAACTGTCAAACATGGCTAACCATTTTCAACCATAGTCAACCACAATCAACCATGGTCATGGTCAACCAAGGTCAACCATAGTGAAGGTCCTCCATAGTGAATGTCAACCATGTGAAGGTCTACAAAAGTTAACCACGGTGAAGGTCTATGGAAGTTAACCATGGTCATGGTCAACCATAATTAACCATGTCAACCATAGTGAAACTTTCCTTCCCAAAGTCAACAAATTTATACCAAAGTTAACCATGAGCATGGCCAACCATAGTCAAGCATGGTCATTGTAAATTAATGTATTATTTTCATCACATAGTCATTCGACATACGATGAACATACAACATTTGTGTTCCTCACATTGCCACTTTTTACTTAAATTACATGTCATTGTAATGTGACAAAAATAGCCTCCTCATTACAATGTCATCAACATAGATTCATTGCCGCAATGTTACACAAATATCATGTCATCATAATGTGAAAAACACTTCAAAATTTTAGTTTTTGAAAGCCATTTGTAGTCTTGGTCAACTATGGTCATGGTCAACCATGGTCGTCTATGGAAAATAGCTGTCAAACATGGTTAACCATTGTCAACGACGGTCAACCACAATCAAGCATGGTCATGGTCAACCAAGGTCAACCACAGTGAAGGTCATCCATGGTGAACGCCAACCATCGTGAAGGTCTACAGAAGTTAACCACGGTGAAGGTCTATGGAAGTTAACCATGGTCATGGTCAACCTAATTAACCATGTACCCATAGTGAACATTTCCTTCCCAAAGTCAACAATGTTCTACCAAAGTTAACCATGATCATGGCCAACCATAGTCAAGCATGATCATTGTAAATTAATGTATTAACGTATTAATACTTTAATAATGTATTACTATGATACTTTTTGATGTATTAATTTTGTAATATTAATGTTTTAATATCAATATTTATGTTTTAATATAAATATTAATATTAGTATATTAGTGTATTAATAATATTAATAAATACATTATTAATAATGTATTTAATATATAAATTAATTAATATACTAATGTTTAAATTAATTAATATTTACATTATTAAAATTAATATATTAATGTTTAAATTAATCAATATATACATTATTAATGTATATATGTATTAATTTAATTAATATATACATTATTAATGTAATATATAAAATAAAATAATTTATATACATTATTTTAATTTATACATTATATTAGTATTACTTTATATACTAATGTGAATTAATTTTTAATTTATACATTACATTAATGCACATCAATGTATCATTACATTATTAATGTATTAATAATTTAATATGTTACATTATCAATTAATGTATTAATACTTTAATTTATACATTAAAGTAATGTAATAATGTATTGCTAAATATATTAAGGTTAATGTATTACTAGTTTTTAATGTATTATTTTATTAGTATACTAATATTTTAGTAATATATTTATTAATGCATTTATTGATGTATTTAATATATTATTAATGTATTAATTTATTAGTATATTAATATTTTAGCAATGTATTAATTAATAATGTATAAATTTATTAATTAATTAATAAATTACATTATTAATGTATTAATCAACTAATACATTATACACTAATGTAATCTAATACTGTAATTTATAGATTGCATTTATACATTATTGTTATCTATTACCTTGATGTGATACATTAGATTATTATAATATATATATTTTTTCACAGAAACGGATAGAGGATTTTTATAGATTTAGGTCCGGAAAATAAGTTGGCGGGTGCTTTACATTCTAGAGTAGAACAACGTACGGGGATGCTTGTTCAATCAAAAACCTCAGGTTCTTAGTACAAAATTCTAGAGGGTACATGGATTCCCCGGGGGAGAACGAAGTGCTTGGCTTAGCTGTCGCAGACTGAAACAAAAACAAGAAGTAAATAGATTGAAACATGGATTGGGCGTTCTAGTCTTCGCTTGAACTGTCTTGGGGTTTTGTATCTTTGGCCCAGGCTTTGGAAAGCTCCTCGACCTTCGCTTCCAGCTTGCTGACACTGTTGCAGAGTTCCTATAACCTTTGCCATACCCTTGAAGTTAGCTTCGACATCATTGTTCACATCTTCTCTGATTGATTTGAGTTCTTGGTTCAGTGACTCCCAACGGTTTGCTCCAACTATGTCCATGCTGAGCATTAGATTGGACTACTCCTTGTCTTGAATCTTGATCCTCTCGAGCTCAGACTGAAACTCATAGAATCTTTCTTCCATTGTGGGCTCTGGATTGGAGGATGAAGCCATTTCTTTTCCCTTCTCTTGGACCACGAAATCGTCGGAATGAGATAGCTTCTCTAAGAGTTGAAGAGATGGGGTTATGTTGCCGAGGCTATAGAGATTTATAACAGGTCCAGTCTGTGGTGTCATATGGGCCACGGGGGTGCCCCCATGCCTTCTCTGTACTTCATATCTTAGTCTGATTTGGTTTTGCCTGCAAGTGGGGGTGTGTTGTCCTGAGAAGTACATCTGAATCTCTTCTCAGGGGGGAAGAATCGGCATTAGCGCGACCAGGGGTGTGGATTCTAACTAGGGATTACGGAATTTGGGTGTACCTGTAGTCTTCATTTAGTTGGATTGCTCCTTTGCTCAAGAGTGCTCCCTTGTTGGCTTCGACATCTGCGAGATTATTGACATCCATTAGGATATGGAAGACTTTAGTTGATCTGAAATTGGAAAGGAGGAGAATAATCTTCGTGTAGACTTGGGCTAGCAGAAAATTTTTTGATTTCTTTTTTAATGCAATGGCCTGAATTATGATCCTAGAGTCTCCGAAAACAATGAGGTTTTGAACGTTACATTCAATTGCAAAATTTAGACCCTGCCACAAGGCTAGGATTTCAGCTTGGTCGTTGGTGTCCGTTCCAAGTCCCCAGGCAAAGGTTAGGTCTATGTTGCCGAGTGGATCTAATAATACACCCCCTCCTCTTGTCGCTCCAGTATTGCCTTTCGAGGCCTTGTCAAAGTAGAGACAGTGTTCTTCCAGGGAGGAGCGCCATTTGATAAATTCTTGCTCCTCCATTCTGATTTCCCATCTTTCTTTTTGGGGAATTGTGGGGGTCTCTTTGCTTGAATGGTTAGGGATAATTTCTTTGAGCCAGTTGTCCTCTTCCTAATTTAGAGGCTCGAAGTTCTTGCGATTTTGTTTGGTGTTCAAAGCTTCTCCCATCATGAATTTTATTTTTAGAGTGATCTGAGGCGGAGTTCTACTTTCCTCATGAAAGATTCTATTGTTCCTTTCAAGCCAAACTTTCCAGAAAAGGAACTTGGTGAGCCACATCCAAAAAGTTTTCAGGAGGTTCTTTTTCCTTAGTGGAAATTGGGCCAGTTTCTTCCACTTTCTTATCAACTCGATCAAATAAGAGGGGAGTTGAGTTCTTACTAAGCTGATGAAATGAAACCAGACCTCTCTCGTGAACCCGCATTTGATGAAGATGTGGTCTACAGTTTCTTCGGCCTTCAGACACAATGGGCAATGAGAAGGACCTTCCCAACCTTTCTTCTTTAAAGTATCACTGGTCAGAGCACTTTTGTGACTCAGTGTCCAATTGAACATGTCGATTTTGGGAATAGAGGGGTAATGTCAGATTGTTTTCCAAGGCGTTGGATCTAGGGGGACAATGGGTATTGCTTGAATCTCCTTGTAACCAGCCACAACAGTATAATTCCCCATGGAACTCCCCCATCCTCGTTTGTCTTTTAAATTTTCCTTGCAAGGTGACTTTCCTTGGAGGGCTTCTAGGAGGGAATTGGCTTCCATCTCCATATTCATAGGGTAGTCTCCAAGCAACCACTTTTTCTAGTGTGAGTTCTCACCTTCTCCCCATTCTGAAATGTCCCAAATTGTTCTATAGTTGTTGCTTTGCAGCCAATTTTTTATATTCTCAGTTCCTTCCATTTGGTTTAGAGGCTTTGAGCTGATGATAGAGTCCTCCCATATCCTGATCTTCTTTCTGTTGCCAAGTATCTAGATGAGTTTTCCTTTTAGGTGATAGAGAGATCTTAAGTAGAGAGAAAAAATCGGGGAGCCTTTCGAGACTTTTGGGGGGCGATCCAGGCATCTATCTCTTTTTCCCAGGAAGTATTTTTTATAGAGGGTTCTCTTACTCCAAGTGTTTTTCCCCGAGACTAACTGCCATAGAATTTTGGCCCCCATTGCTAGGTTTTGGGTGGCCACATCTCGAATTGGCAGACCACCTTCGAGGAGAGGCTTTTTGATCTTGTCCCAGATGACAAGGTGGATTTTCCTTTCATTGTTCCTACCTCCTTCCAAGAGGAATCGGTGCATCATCCCATCGATTTTGAGCATTATCATTTTGGGGGCTAGAATGATTGATTTCTGGTAAAGAGGAAGGTTGGTAAGGACAACCTTCATCAGAACTACTTTACCTGCCAAATTAAGCCAATTTGCTTCGCAAGACTGTATTTTGAGCTTCATCTTGTCTAGGAGAGGCAGCCAATGTTTTACTCTGGGGGTAGACTTGAAAAGAGGGACTCCCAGATACTTGATTGAATCCCAATTGACAGTCCCATCCATTCCTAGGGTCCTAGATATTTCATTGATTTCTCTGATCGTGCAATTCCAGCCGTAGATCTTACTTTTATGGAGACTTATTTCACTACCTGAATCTTTATTATACTTTTCTAGATCTGTTTTTAATCTCCTTGTAGTGTTGTTGTTGGATTCACCAAGTAAAAGAGTTTCATCGACGAACTGTGCATGGTTGATGTGTTTGACATTGTGAGCCATTTTTAGTCCTGAAGGAGATCTATTCTGGAGGCAGTTGTCTAATTGGAAGCTGAGAACAGAGGCTTGGATGGCATAGAGAAGTGGGGATAAGGGGCACCATTGCGTTAAGCCCCTTGTAGCTTGGAAGAATTCTGAGGGCTGGCCATTTACCAGTGGAGCAATCCAGGGGCATGAGATACATGCCTCGACCCAATTTATGAATCTTTTTTCAAAGCCTAGTTTGTGCATCATAGAAAAAAGGAAGTCAAGCCACACTTTATCAAAAGAATTAGTGAGATCAAGTTTAACTATCATACCTTTCTCTTTTCTATGAAAGCTGGAGTGGATGGCCTCTTGGACCAGGATGATATTATCCATAATTTGCCTTCCTTTTATGAATCCTCCCTGGTTTTCCGTAATAATTCTTGGGAGAAAATTCTTGAGCCTATTGGCTATAATTGTGGTGATGATCTTATAGCCTGTGTTGCACAAGGAGATGGGGCGGAATATGTTGAAGGAGTTGGATCCTTTTTATTTGGGGATTAGAGCTAGGAAGGAAGAGTTGGTACTTCCTCCCAGTTTGGTACAGTTCTGCGACTTCTTTACCATTCTTAGGAGGTCTTTTTTAATAATTGGCCAGCAGGAGTTGTAGAAGTAGGCTGTGAATCCATCCGGACCAAGCACTTTGTCTTGCTCCATTTGTTGTAAGGCTGATCTTATCTCTTGCATACTAATTGGGTCAAACAATTTTTGGTTCTCAGCATTCCCTACCATCTCTGGCACCAAAGAGAGGGGGTATCTCATCAAATCTAAGGGGTCAGCTTCCGGGGCTGTGAACATATCTTTGAATGAGGAGTGAGCATATTTTTTGATTTCCTCGAAGTCTTTGATGATTTGGTCTTGATAATTTATTTCAGTAACCGTGTTTAAGTTCTTCCAAGCCTTCGCTTGCTTGTGGAAGAAGGTGGTATTTTTGTCCCCTGCTTGTAGCCAGAGGCTTCTTGATTTCACTCTCCAATATTCTTCTTCTGTTCTGTATGCTTGGTGGAGGGATTTTTGCAAGGAAGCCTCTTGGGTAAGAGAGCCTTGGTTTGGGGGGGAGTCTTCTAGTTCTTGTTGGAGGTGATCCAGGGCTTTTTGGATTCAGATCTTCTCAGAGGAAGGGGATCGAATATTTTTTGCCCAGGCTTTGAGTTCCTTTATTAGCACTCATATTTTTTCTTCCCAGACATAGAAGGGGGAGCCGGTCGTCTTTTTATTCCATGACTCAGAGACGACCTCCTGGAATCCTTCTAGATTTGTCCAAAGGGGGATGAAATGGAATGGGATAGGTCCCAAGTTTTCTCCAGGGTCAAGAGTTAGCAGGATGGGTTTATGATCTGAGGTATAATGTGGAAGGATTTTCAAGGTGGCTAGGAGGCCAAGGGTCAGAAAAGAGGTTTGAACTAGGGATCAGTCCAGACAGGCTGCAATGTGTCTTGGGACTAAGCGCTTGTTGGACCAAGTGTATTTCCCTTGGGAGGGCTTGACATCCTCCAGATCCCAGTCTATCATAAGGTCTTCCACCCACTCTCTTGTTGGGTCGTAGACTGGTGAGCCTCCTTTTTTTCTGTAGCAGAGAGGGTTACATTGAGGTTTCCGACGATCACTATATTTTCAGTGGCATGCCCGCTTAGGAAATATTTTAGTGAATCCTAGCAGGTCTTCTTTTCTGACAGTAATACAGGGACATATAGGTTAAATAGACTTACCTAGTGGCCCAAGTCTTTATGGAGAAGTTTGGTGAAGATCTAGTGTGTGTTGCAGTCTTCTTCAATCAAATCCATTTTTGAGTTGTCCCAGAAAGTGCCTATTCCTCAAGAGGCACCTCTAGCACTTACAAATTTTCTTGATTTCCCTGATCCTCTTTTCCAAAACGAGTTACTGGCTCAAAGTAGGGAGATTTCCTCCAGTTTAGTCTCCTAGATTAGTAGAACTTTGGGCTTTGTCATTTGAACCAGATCTCTGAGAGATTCTTCCTTTATTTTACTTCCAATCCCTCTACAGTTCCAGGAGACACATTGCATTACTTACCATTTTTGGGGTTGGTGGCCCCTTTTGGGGCCCTTCCTTGTTTCCTTGTAGATCCGGTACTAATCATTTCTGGGATAGTGTGTTGTGAACCTTGCACTACATCTCAGTAGAACTGCTCTTCTCTTTTCTTTTTCTCAGGTTTCCTTCCTCTGGAGGGCCTCTCTGGGGTTCCATGGGAGCTATTTGTATCTAAGGTGTTGTCGTCCATCTCTCCTTCATATTGTGTAGTTAGGGGGATATGATTGTCTTGTGCTTTCAATAGGTATTTTTTGTTTCAAAGATCAAATCGCGGTTCAAAGTCCATTGTGGCCTTTGAGTCTTGTTCTCGAGTTCCTGTTTCTTTTGTGTCTTTTGTCGGGCCTTCCTTGGCTTCTGATCTTCAAGGGTTTTGCTTCTCTGGTTCTTGTTGTTTTTTCTCTTTCGGTTTTCTTCCTTACCTCTCTTAACCTTCTACCTTCCTTTTGCATCTTCGTTTGCATCAGGCTATATTTTAGGGAATTTCCTCTAGAAGTGGCCATGTTCGTGACAATTTCCACATTTGAATGGCAATTGTTCATAGTCGAGATTTTGATGGTGCTGCCATGATCCTACGGTGATATTTACAGCTTCTGGGAGTCCTGCTTTGAGATCAACTTCTACACAGATTATGGCACAGGTGTATTGGGGTTTATTGTCCACTTTATCTATGAATTTCCCTAGTCTGTTCCCAATTTTTTGTAGAGATTGGTAGCTCCTGCAGTGAACATGCAGATTTGGTAGTCTTACCCATACTGGAACCTCTTTTGGGTTATCTACAGATGGATCAAATTTGGGCGTCCATATATTGAGATACAGACCTTGGGTACCCATGAAGTAAGGTCCTCTTCTGAGGATGAGATCTCGGTCTTCTTTCAAAATGAATTCGAATATGAAGAAGCCTCTTCCCACCGGGTAGCAGGTGATGCTGTGTTGGAGTTGGGGTCTCCAGTTCCAATGAATCCAGTCATCCATAGTATTTTCTGAAGGCCATAAACCCATAAACTGGCCAACTAATCCTCTCTCTGTTAGAGCCAAGGCGATTTTGATGGGTTGTTCCACCGACAATGCTATTTCTGGGATTGCATCGAGTTTTTTGATGAACTTTAGTACTTCAGGCGGGGAGGTTTTCTTACCTAAGTTGTTGACGAGTTTCATGAACACCTCATCTACAGTGAAGGGAGGGGGGGGAGCCAACTCCCCACCCCCGGGCACACTCATGGAGGAAGCCAAAACTCCTTGGCAGCGCCTAAACCCTAGTTGCAGCAGTTAGCTGCGGGCTCTCAGATTATTATAATATATTAATATAATATTAATGTTTAATTAATACATTAATTATGTATTAATATATTAATGGTGGTTCCCAAGGCATGTTGATCGTCAACTAGCAACAACCACTTTATAAAAGTGGTTGATATATGCCGATGGGTGTCATTTTTCACCTTTCTAAACTAATGACCATCGACCTATATCAACCAATTTTATAAAGTGGTTGGTGCTAGTATTTAAAATTACTTAGTTTCTTTCCATATATATAATACTATTTAAAATAAAATAAGGCTAGTTAAAATAAAATAAGGAGTCATCTAGTTATTAGTCTTTGTCGTAGGCATAGAGGGAGCGATCAATAATTCGTTGACTACATATTAGTTTGTCCTTTGACCACAAATATTTGCATAATATCTATTGTTGGAGCTATGGAACTAAAAACATAGATTTCTATATAATAAAAAGTACCATTTATGTAATGATCTGATTGGATGAGAGATTGGAGGTCTTATTGTCGGGTTCGCTATTCCCAATGTTTTTTATGGTAACATATCCAAACTTTTTTATCGTATACAGTCTTTTTGAATCATAAATTTTTCCTATGTATTGCTTGAAGGTGGATTAATGCTAGCATTAGTTCAAATGTTTGTCTTAGCATTTTCTGCTAGTTGAATATATCTGTAAGTTTTTATTTGTACTAATCATATTGAAATGTTTAGATATCCAATCTTTATAGTGATCAAGAATTCCAAAGTTTATAACATCCTTGTCGCATGTATTTGTATTGAAATGTATTGACACTTTTTTTGAGATGCTTGAAAAGGCATGATAGCTTAAATGTTTACATGATGCAAGGTCCTCCAATAGGCCTGACATCTTAAATGTTTTCATACCGCGAGGTCCTTAGATAGCCTGACAACCTTAAATGTTTATCTAAATACGCTTCTCGGAGTACATTTTTCCTCTAAATTTTCCATACAATGCTGTAGTGATTTTGCACAATATTGTTGTCCACCGCCAGTTGAATAGACATTGTATGTTTCATCCTTATTCTACCTTTGCAATACAATTTCGTCATCGTTGAAGCTACATACAATGTTTACTGGTCCGGTGAGTGCTTCTTCTTCGTTGGTTCATCGGTTTCTTGTTGTTGTTGTTTGGTTCACAATTCGACTTGCGCTTCTGCCTTTCATCATTTTGGAGTAAGTTTCCATTCCATAATTTCATTTTTTATTCCTTGTTTGTTGTTCAGTGTTTGCGGTTTGGAAGTAAGTATTTTTGCTTATTTCTACTGGCATGCTTGTCGTATGTTTTTGGTTTTTTCTATGCTTTGGCTGCAGTTTCGTAATCGTTGGAGATACATATGTTGTTTACTGGTTCGGTGGTTGTTGCTTGTTTGTTGGTTTGTTGGTTTGTGGGTTGTTGGTTGTGTTTGTTTGTCTCGGGTTTACACTTTGGGGTGATGGGGCTCTAGTTGGGCCTGTTCATGCTTTATCGTTGGTTTGGTTCTTTCTTTTTTCTTTTGTTTGATTCGACTTTGCAAGGTTGGGGTATTGTGCCGGTAGTCGGAGATGTTTTTTTATTATTATTTATTGTTATTGTTTTTTGGGTGCTTTACGATGTTCGACCCCTGCACCCATGAGTTGACGTGCAATTTTTTTATTTTTCATGTTTGGCGAGGTCGATATCTATTCTGTTGTGATATTTTGTTGGTGCTTCAATGTTGGCATGAAAGAAAATAATTGCATGAAAAATAGTTCGAGAAGTGCATGTGAAATCACAATATTCATTGTGTTTTTGTTAAAATAAAGCATATGCAGGATGCATTATAAACCATGTATGGTAAAATATGCCCATATGAAAATACATTTTATTTGTCCTCTATGCAGACTGATGTTCCCACGATACAATTTGTCTTGTACTTGAGATATGATATGTACAACAAAGATTTTGCAAATTTATATTTCCATGTCTGGAAGCATATCTGGGTAGTTTTCCATGGAAAACCAAAAATCTTGTATCATGGGCACAACAGTCTGTATAGAGGATAAAGAACATGTATTTCCATTGGTGGAAGCATCTCTGGATACTTTTCCACGGGAAACCATAAATCATTTAGCTATGGCCTTGCAATTTCATAATATTTTGTGGCTCGTAATATATTTTGGGTAGGGAAAAACAAAATTACACATTTACAACTATGGATGGAGAAGCACAAAGGTTCATGTTTCTACCTATCTTTTAGATTGTTCGTGGAGTCTATTTTACTGTATGTACATATTACTTGATCTCCGGTGCATACCAGCTTCCATTCATGTTCATTGTATTTTGTGCATTCCCACATTTAAAGAAACATAATAGATGGAGAAAATGACAGAGTCTTGACTACATCGATTGACGAGGATATAGAAAGGTGCATGCTTGTATTGTTATTTCATATTGTGTTGTTTTGTATTTCATTTATTATTTGTATATGTGTTCACCTAGTTTGTTGTATGTAGATGTTGCGTATCTTCTTGCACGAAAACTTATCTTCATTACATGCCTTCCTACATACTAACCTACTTCATGTCCATTGTGTTTTCGCTGCATTGCTACATTTAAACAAACAGAATGGCTAGAGAGGACGATGAACTCTTTGGTGAGAATGTACTCGAGGAATTACAGAAGGGGATACCTGTACTCTTATTTCATATTCCAGTGTTCATTTTTTCGTTTGTTGTATGTGTATTTGTTCTGCTTGTTCTGCTACTTTGCACCTTTATTTTTATTTTTATTTTTTTTCCCTTCTTTTGTTCCTTCAAATATAATATATTATGTGTATTCCGCTTGTTGTTACATTGGAATAATTAGACCTGTTTCTCTTTCTTTTACATGTCTGTATTCATAATAAATTACCTTCATGTCCATTTCATATTCAACATTTCTACCTTGGAAGAAACAGGTTGGTTGGACAGGAAGATTAATTGTTTTGTGCAACAACAGAGGATTCTGTGGTACAATCTTCTAAAAGGTATACCAACTATGTTGGTAAATTAAATATACAAACTGGGTGGGGACATATAATATTATACTTGAAAACGATGGTTTGGAAGCAATGGGCCTTTCTGCCCTCCCTATTTCCAGTTTTTCTATTTTCTATTATCCCTTTTGTTTTCTAAGTGACCTTCCTAGTGGTCTTTTCAAAAATGTCTTGGTGCGTCGGTTGGAGGACTAACGGTTTCACATCTATGGTCATGCTTCTACCTTATTCCATACTTACCCACTTTGTCGATTGCGAGTGTTGGGCTGGAGGGTTCAAGATTTCTCCCCTGGCTTCTGGGGGTCTGCGATATACAGATTGGTCGTGTTGCCCCAGCCTCATGCTCTATTTACTATTACACATTTTTCCAATTAAGAAAATCAGATGCATACAATTTTATGCTTATTTAGTCCTTTTGATGGACAATATACAATGCATATGCTTGTTTAGTCTTAATGTTCATCTGCAGATGCTTGCATCATAAAAAGTTGAACTAGTGACATGGCCATGAGCAGTGAGTCATCCTAGACATCAACGAACCGACAAGGCCAAAGGTAAAGATGCATATGCTATGCTCTTAGTATGTTTACCAAAAAAATATCCTTGTCTATTTATTCATATATAGCATGGTGAATATGTTGATGCCATCTACAATACATGGTTTGCAGTTCATAAGAAGTATCAACAAGTACAAGGGAGACGTTGAACATAGTGCATGTTTTGTAGACTAAGAGGTGTGGTTGCAAAACTCTTGCTCCATATTTCATCGAACCTATGCGTGTACTTGTAGATTTATGCCAGTGAAATAAGAATACCAAAAAATAAAAAACACACTACCATTCACTTTAGTTTTCTTGTTCAAAAATTGTCACTAGGTCTAGAGTTGTAACACCTAAAGTACTATCAATAGAGGTCTTGAATAGTCAGCGAACTCGACAAGTGTTTGTCGGGGAAACAATGGTCATCTATAGAACCTACTTGGAAAAGGAAAACAAAACTATATCCATAATAAGTGCTGACATGAGAAACAAGGAGTCCATGATGACAGTCACACTGACTATTCCTAAACAACTTGTCCAGAAACATGTAGAAAAAATATTGTCGGGGAATTGGATATCCAATAAAATTTTTAATATATTGCCAAAAACAGTATATGACCGTGGTTATTGTGATCAGATTATTTCTCTCAATGAAACAAGTATTGTGAAAAAAATTCACGTTGTTTGTTTAAAATATCGTTTTGTCCCGGACGTGACTATCGGCCAACTTGCATAGAGCAGTGATATTTACCCAATTGGAACCATTGGCGCAACTGTCAGACTAGCGAGAAAACTTGGCTCATGAAACATTCTCCATATAAAGGATGGAGAGTCGGAGAGTGACAAGGCAATGGTACCACTTTCCATAACAAGTTTTTTCCTTTACTTTCACATGTGCATGTATCTCAGGTAAGTTACACAAATATTGCACTATTCCATGTTGCAGTTGCAATTGTTCGATACCTATTCAAAAAAAAATTCGTCAATGGAGAATCAATTGCATAAAGGGAATATTCCACTTATGGTCTTCAAAAATATAACAAAGAAATGGGATGTTAGAGAAAGGATATTTCAGACAACCCAGGCAACGTTTGTAACAGAGTTGCGAGCATATATAGTATAGGATCTGAAGAAACTAGCTAGATCTACAACTGTTGTGCGTATACATCCACAAAATCATCCTCACTTTGCTTATACAAATATCCTTCACCAAATTTTTGTGGCTTGTTTTATTTTATTTTATTTTTATTTTTTTAGGGGGGGGGGGGTGCAGTTGTATATTATATTGTTCAATGTATTAATTCCTATGCTCGTGTTCCCAATTTGAAGGTGTTTTAGTTGTAGAGAATGCGTACTCGACCCCCTTTGAACCTATATGTGTGAAATGAAACTCTCCTTCTTCTGCCTCCACTTTGATAAGTGATGATACAATTGATTTTCTGCGATGTGGTGAAAAATGTCCAGATATAAATGGACATTGTCTCAATGCTGCCATTTGAAACATGGCCAACACAACTATGCATTGTATGGTTAGTCAGTATCTATTACAAATATGCTTCCTAAGTTGGAAGAATTGTCATATGAAACATATCTACAGAAAAAGGAAAGTAGTGTCTACATGTTGCACGACTTTCGAATACACAACAAATTTACCTTAAATGAGGACAATGCAATTTTTCATATCGGTTGAAGAAGGAAAAAAAAATATCAAACTTTGGGAGGAAACGAAAATACCTCATGTGTTTGTGTAATATTTCTTCAACATCCAGACAAATGTTTGTCGTTCTTGACTACTTGGGATTGCATGCGCATAAGATTGTTCGGTCCATAAATGGGAAACATGGTAGAAAACCCCATATATCCCATGGCCCCAATTATTTTCTACAGGGAACATATACCACATGTAAGAGAAAATGAATGTCGTGATGTATTTTCTTTGTATATCAAATTGTTTGATGCAAAGGTCGATGTGTCCTGCTCTATGGAACCTTGTGGGAACTTGCTTGCGGCTTGTTTGGAGTTTAGTTGGTTCTTAGTTGTATGCTTTGTCTGTCAATTTGTATATCGTGGAACTCCAAGTGTTGTTTTGAGGAAACAAAACAATAGAATTGCAATTTTTTATCCAGCTAGCCCACAAATGCGCCTTTTTAGTTGTATGTGACTTGTTTTAGCATTTTTCCTTGATCGATGAACTTGGTAAAATTAATCTCCTGGAATAATTTGAAATCAATGAATATATACTTTGCGAAGTCAAATTGTGCTATTATATCAACAAGAGGCCCTTAAAATTCAAATTGATAATTGTTATGCTTGTGGTGATAGAATTTTAAAACACTTTGTTTTGTTTCTTTCATTTTTTTTAAAAATAAGCGATTTTACATCCTTTGATAATTTTATGTAATTAAATTGTACAATATCAATATTTAATATTAATAATTTAGTATTTGAAAATAATTTTTTTAGACAATGTTAGATAGGATGACCATCCGTAAACAATTAGAATCTTGATCCCTCCAGTCCTAGAGTCTGTCTGTCAATTTGTGTGTCGCGGAACTCTGAGTGTTGTTTGGAGGACACAAGACAATAGAAGTGCAATGTTGAGCCAGACAACCCGCAAGTCCGCCTGTCAATTTGTATATCGTGGAACTCTAGGTGATATTTGTAGAACACAAAACAATAGAGGCTCAATTTTGAGCCCGCCAGCCCGAGAACCCACGATCCAAAAAGTGGCTAAGTGTCGAACGAAGGATCCATACATGCTCTATAAAATTCCATGTCCATACTTTATAAAAGTACATATTTAGTATGTATTGCTTGTTTCTTAGAAAATTTCTAGGTGTGGAATTTGGCAGATGCACGTGTTCAGATTTCCACTTACTTTTATATCACCAGCCCAACCGAGTGCTTCCCTGTTTCAAATTGTACAAACTTTTTTGTCTAATTAAATCATACAATATCAATATTTAATATTAATAATTTAGTATTGAAAATAATGTTTTTAGATAATGTTAGATAGTTGATAGGGATTACCATCCGTAAACAATGGCAATCTTGAGCCCGCCAGCCCTAGAGTCTGTTTGTCAATTTGTATATAGAATAACTCTGAGTGTTGTTTGGAGGACACAAAACAATAGAAGTGCAATGTTGAGCCATCCATCCCGCAGGTCCGCTTGTCAATTTGTATATCGCAAAATTTTGGGTGTTATTTGTAGGGAACATAACAATAAAGGCCCAATTTTGAGCCCGTCAGCCCGAGAAACCATGATCCAAAAAGTAGCTAAGTATGGAATGCAGGATCCATACATTCTCTATAAAATCTCATGTCCATACTTTATAGTGTACATATTTAGTATGTATTACTCATTTTTCAAAAAAATTCTGCATACGAAAGTTGGCAGATTCACGCTTTTATATTTCACTTACTTTTATATCACCAACTCGATCGACTGCTTCCCCATTTTATATTGTACAATTTTTTTGGCTCGTGGTTTTTTCGAATAGGCAAGTTACTGGATAAGTGTGTTCAATATTGATAATTTATGTAATTAAATTGTACAATATCAATATTTAATATTATTAATTTAGTATTTTAAAATCATGTTTTTTTATAATATTAGATAGTTGATAGGGATGCCCATCCGTAAACAATGGAAATCTTGAACCCGCCAGTCCTGGAGTCCAGCTGTCAATTTTTCTGTTGCAGAAGTCCGACTACTACTTGGAGGACACGAAACAATATAAGTGCAATGTTGAGCCAACCCGCCCGCAAGTTTGCTTGTCAATTTGTATATCGCAGAACTCTAGGTGTTGTTTGTAGGGAACGAAGCAATAGAGGCCCAACTTTAGACCCGCCAGCATGAGAACCCACGATCCAAAAAGTAGATAGGTATGTAATGAATGATCTATACATTCTCTATAAAATATCATGTCCATAGTTTATAAAAGTACATATTTAGTATGTATTACTCGTTTCCTCCGAGTGTTGTTTAGAAGACACAGAACAATAGAAGTGCAATGTTGATCCAGCCAGTCTACAAGTTCGCCTATCAATTTGTATATCGCAGAACTCTGGGTGCTATTTGTATGACACATAGCAATAGAGGCCCAATTTTGAGCCCGCCAGATCGAGAACCAACGATCCAAAAAGTGGCCAAGTATGGAATGCGGGATTCGTACATGCTCTATAAAAATCTCATGTCCATACTTTATAAGAGTACATAGTTAGCATGTATTACTCATTTTTCGAAAAATTTCTAGGTGCAGAAGTTGGTGGATTCACGTCTTTAGATTTGACTTACTTTTATATCACCAGCCCAAACGACCGCTTCCCTATTTCATATTGTAATAAATGAATATAAACTGGCCCAAGTCCAATTTTTCTATCACATCAACACGAGACCTTTAAAATTCAAATAGCCCGCAAGTTCGCTTGTCAATTTGTATATCACATGACTCTGGGTGTTATTTGTAGGGAACAGAACAACAGAGGCCCAATTTTGAGCCTATCGACTTGAGAACCCAAGATCCAAAAAGTCGCTAAGTATGGAATGAGGGATCTGTACATGCTCTATAAAATCCCATGCCCATACTTTATAAAAGTACATATTTAGTATGTATTAATCGTTTCTTGGGAAAATTTCTAGGTGCGGAACATGACGGATACATGTGTTCAGATTTCTAGCCACTTTTATATCACCAGCCCGACCAACCTCTTCCTCGTTTCATATTATAAAAAAAAATTGGAACGCAAGTTTCCGAATACGCGGGTTTTTCTTTTAAATAAGATATTTAACATCCTTTAATAATTTTATGTAATTAAATTGTACAATATCAATATTTAATATTAATACTTTAGTATTGAAAATTATGTTTTTAGGTAGTGTTATATAGTTGATAGGGATCACCATCCATAAACAATCGCAATCTTAAGTCCTCCAGGCCTGGAGTCCGTCTGTCAATTTGTATATGGCGGAACTACGAGTGTTGTTTGAAAGATACGGAAAAATAGAAATGCAATGTTGAGCCAGCTAGCCCGCAAATCCTCCTTTCAATTTGTATATCGCGGAACTCTTGGGTGTTATTTCTAGGACACAGAACAATAGAGGCCCAATTTAGAGCTCGCCAGCCTAAGAATCCGCGATCCAAAAAGTGGCTAAGTATGGAATGCGGGATCAGTACATGCTCTATAAAATCTCATGTTCGTACTTTCTAAAAGTACATATTATGTATTACTCATTTTTTAGAAAATTTCTTGGTGCGGAAGTTGGTGGATTCACGTCTTCAGATTTCACTTACTTTTATATCACTAGCCTGACTGATCACTTCCCCGTTTCATATTGTACAAACTTTTTTGTCTAATTAAATTATAAAATATCAATATTTAATATTAATAATTTAGTATTGAAAATAATGTTTTTAGATAATGTTAAATAGTTGATAGGGATTACCATCCATAAATAATCGCAATCTTGAGGTCGCCAGCCCTACAGTCCGTCTGTCAATTTGTATATCACATAACTTCGAGTGTTTTTTTTATGACACAAAACAATAGGAGTGCAATGGTAACCCAGGTAGCCCGCAGGTCCTCTTGTCAATTTGTATATTGCGGAATTTTGGGTGTTATTTGTAGGCCATGGAACAATAGAGACCCAATTTTGATCCCGCCAGCCCAAGAACCCGCGATCGAAAAAGTGGCTAAGTATGGAATGCGGGATCTGTACATGCTCTATAAAATCTCATGTTCATACTTTATAGTACATATTTAGTGTGTATTACTCGTTTTTTGGAAACTTTCTAGGTGCAGAAGTTGGCAGCTTTACGTCTTCAGATCTCACTTACTTTTATATCACCAGCTCGACCAATGACTTCCCCATTTCATATTGCACAAACATTTTTTCTCACGATTTTCCGAATAGGCGAGTTACCGGATAAGTGGGTTCAATATTGCGTTTTCATTCTTCTACCGCCTGTAAACAACACCCTGACTTACGTGACCCACAAATTAGCAAACGAATTGAAATAAAATAATATATGCTATACGAAGTCTAATGGAACAATCATATGAATGAGAGGACATTAAAATTCAAATTTATCGTTGTTATACTTGCGGTGAAGCTAATAGTACAGAAAAATTACTTAAACATCCAAAAAATGATTGTCTTGTAACTTTTCGATGCTTCTCTTATACAAACAGATCGTGGAAATTATAAACATCACTCATTGTATCTATTCCTTTATTGAAGAACCTATTAACATGTTTAATGTACTCCATAGTTACTGTTAAGACCAATTCCCACTTTCAAAAATTGCCATCCTCTTTCTGTTTTCTCTCTGCTTTGCCTTTCTTTACTTACTCATTTTTCAGAAAATGTCTAGGTGTGGGATTTGGCGGATTCGCGTCTTTAGATTTCCATTGTTACTTTTATATCACTAGCCCGACCGACCGCTTTCTCATTTCATATTGAACAAACTTTTTGAATCATGGGTTCCTGCATAAGTGGGTTTAACATTGCGTTTCCATTATTCTGGCGCCTACAGATAGCACCCAGACTTCTACGATTTACAAATTAGCAAAAAAATTCCCCTTCCATGTTTTTTCGAAAATGTTTGTTTGCATGTGTGGGTGGACTTGCGGGTTCACGCTTTCACTCATACTATTATATCATGACACCGACCGATCGCTTCCCCATTCCATACCCAGACACTTCTCCGACTGCGGCTTCCCGATAGGTGGGCTCTAGATTGGATTTCTATTGTTCCATGACCTGCAAACAATATTTTCACTTCCACGATATAAAAAATTACAACTGGACTCAGATCATACCCTCTTCCGTATTGCAGTCTACCTATCATGCCCTCTTCCGTGGTATACATTTTTCACTGAAAACTTTCGAGAAATACAAGTTAACCATCGGGTCCTCATGTCTTCTATGGAACTATTGTCACCCCATTTTGAAGATCGTCTATTCTCTTTCATGGATCATCAGTTCGGCGAGTTCAAGAAATATTCAGTTCCTAATTGTTGCTTCCTTTACCCGCGCCCTTTTGCAATCAACAATTACCAATTATATATAAGATATCATTTATAGGCATGCAATTAGCAAGCATTAATTTCAAACATCATGGAATGTCATTTACGCGTCGTTGGGTTGGTCCGTTCATGAAAAATTCAATCCTCACTTTCGAGAACGAGTCTGCTTGACGTTTTCGCTATTCCATACTTAACCACTTTCCCGAAATTTTGCAAATATACAAACCGGTTGTTGAACTGCCCCATCATGATCTCTTCCATTTTACACGTTTTGCAGTCAAAAATTCAGATACATAAAATTTGGCAGTGGAAAACTTGCCTCTCTTGAGTATCCCCGTAACCCTTTTTTGAATCTCGTCCGATCGCTTTTCAGACCTTGCCATTTTTTCCTTTCTCCCCCCGTCTCCATGACCTTCTCACTTGTCTATAATGAAAGAAGAAAAAAATGTTTATATATATATATATATATTGTTTCTAAATATGCAATTACTGACATTTAATCCTAACAACTCATCATACAGGAACTGTATAGATTGTCATTGATGGGTGAAAGGCTAAAGGAGATTTCCTATTAATGTGCATTAAACCAAGATTTGTGGGGGGTTATATTATCCCTACCAAGTGTTGATTTCAAAATCATGAAATGTCGTTCACACATTGTCGCCTTGGAACATTCACGAAACCTCCAATCCTTAATTTCTCTTCGTCGCACTCGCCACCTTCACATTTATAAATATGCAATAAGTAAGCTTTACTGCTAATAGTTCATCATTCACCACCCATACAGATTATCCTTAATCAGCGAAAGGCTCGAGGAGCTTTCCCATTCATAATCATTTAACCAAGATTTAGCGGAGAGTTACATTATCGACTCTAAGTGTTCATTTCAACCAACGTTCTCATAAACCTATGGCATCAACTTGACAACAATTATGTGGAGATATAGTGAACATCTTCGGGCGTGAGGACCAAAACTTCCAGTGGTCCAAGGCATATTCTTATTACTCAACCTATGCCATAGAGAACCAAGTAATCTGGACCTTTGGGATTGCTCGTGCAGGTTGTGTCCCTGAGGTTTTTGATTGTAAGGACATGGTCTCTTGGTGCATCGATAAATTTATTTCAGACAAAAGAATTATTCCACTGCCAGACCATTCTTTTGTTTCTTTGTCACCTCAGGTCTTCCGCTAGATGTTAATATTTTTAGAGCCAACATTGACGTTCAGAGGAGAAGATTACAAATAGTTCCTAGAAAAGCATAATAACGGGTTGGACCTCGTGCCCCATTTATTGGAAGACCCAATTCTAGTTCCTAAAGATATCACAAGCTTGCAGGTTAGTTCATTTAGAAATCCATTCTGCGAAATTTCCTGGATGTTTATAAGAATAACGGGACAAGAGTCCACAACACCTATTTCCCGGATGGCTCTTTATATTTTTTATTTCACTGTCAACAAACAAGCTATTTTTTATTGGGGCAAGTTAATTTCCCATGAAATTTGTTCCCTATTGTCAAGTTCAAAAGGGAAATAATTTTATATGTCCTCCTACTTAGTTTTTGCAATAGCACATTGTTGTCAGTTTCCACAACTGTCTCTGTCCAATAATGTCAACTGGGAATTCGACCCAGTAACGTTCTGGTACCAGGCCTTGTGGAATCACAAGGGTTCCCACTATTTTTATGAGGTTTTTAATGGCTTTGTGTCTGTTTTCAAAGTTTTGTTGTTAAGAGAAGATGATCCCCGCATATATGAACATGCAACTATTTTTTTGGACAAGAAGGGGACACTTGAACATTTGGATAATTACATTGTGATAAGAATTTTTGGATCCATGGAAAAACCTGCTCTCCTTCCATGTCACATTACGGACATAATGTTTTTTTCATAAGTAGCACGACAATACAACTACTCGTTGCATCTATTGCAAAAGAAGAGAAAAAAATAGTTCATTCCTCTGCCTTGGAATGTAGGGGAGTTCATGTTGCAAAATGTCAACAAAATTGATGAATTCGAAGTGCATTCTACCATATTCAATCTGATATATGTTGAAAGCATAAGAGGGTTCGAACCTGACAATATTTTTCAATGACATTTACAAACACTTGGCCTCGGCGATTGTTTTTTCAAAAAACACCTGCCCGAAAACAAAGACACTAGTGGCAATGCTCCTACGTTTGATGTCGACTACCTAGACGTAGTGCAAATTTGCACTCAATTCTACAGGAAATAAAGGAAAGGCCCCGGTGACAAGAGTGTTAAATCAGATAATAACATTCCAAAAAGTACAACATCCCGGAGCATCACTCCAACAAACCACCACAACAAAAAAGAAAATCAGAGTTCTTCAAATGGAGAAGGAGATAACGACCCTCCTCACTCTAAAATTGATAGTTCTCATAAGCTTTCAGTAGACAAGAAGAGAAAAAAAAATGTGGGACGGGCGAAAGAGATGGAAACTCAGAGTAAGAACATGGAACTAGATATTGATCTAGATAGCATGCTCTGCTACCTTGATCAACCTAGAGACACCATCCAGCATAGCCATCCAATGGACATATCTGATACCAAAATTTTTGATGAATATGAATCCTTCGTGTTGCAGAGCGTTGTTTTTGACAGCCAATCCAAAAAAATGATAATTGAGAAAAAACATGTAAAAAATAAGAAAGGAAAATCTCATTCATAGCTTGACCTTGCCAACATGCATCTGTCTCAAATCTATCAACTTCACAACGCGAGCGGAGATGCACTTCATGATTCCATTGGAGGCATCGAGGCCGATAATGCCAGACTGAAGGACTGGGTCAAGGAATTGGAAGAGGCTTTGATTCCTATGTCATTGCTTCTCAATCCTTTGGCAATAGCCATGCCTACCACCCCTGCAGCCAACTTAAAAGCATCCTCCAACCTTTTCGCATCCTGTAGAGGATATGTGGAGAATAATATCAAGAAAAGAATGGAACGGGTTGGTTACTGAGGTGTGGAAAACATCACAAACCATCACTTCCCTTGGATCCAGGGCACATAGTTTGCTTGAACATTTGCAAGAGGAGTTACATGATGAAGAAAATTTCTATTTAAAGACGGTACTTCCTTTTGGCACCATTGTCAACAATATGATAGAAACAAAAAGAAGACAACAAGATCTTCCATCCAAAAACCAGATCGGTCAATTAAATGCATGCTGGAAAGAAAAAGTGAAGAATCTGCATCTCATTGTTCATTCATGTGAACAAGCCATATCAAAGAAAGATAAATTATTCACAAGGATGTCAAGAATAAACTTAGTTGAAAAGACCAACGACTTCCAAGACCCCGACTTAATCGCAAACTCCTTGCCCTTAACTAGGCAAGAGTTCGATAAACAGGTTCATATGTTTAAGGCGTTGTCTCTGGAAAAGTTTTACAACATCCTTCAATATGATCAAGCTCGCGTCGATGACTGGCTAGTCGACTATTCAGTACAGAATGAGGAAATTCATCAGGCTTTATGTAATCTTTCTATCGACTTCCGGGAATTATAAAACTATATTTTCAACATAAAAATCCAGAATGAGATCAACGTCGCCCCAATGAGAAGCTACATTAAAGAATGGATGAAAAGGGAATTGAAGTAGGCCGCCGACAAAAGGCAACATGCAGTTGCCAGGATTCCAACAATCGTCGATGACATCAATGAAATGATAGCCGCAAACAAATAGACAAAGGGCTCATATGTACCATCCCTGTAAGTCTACTCATCACATCATGTTTTGTTTATCAACCCAGTTATTCCATTTTTTAAAATAGAAATGTGTATACCTTTCAATTTATCTTTTTTGCAGGTATTGCACTCTATCTTCTTTCTACAGTCCTATTTCTTGTACATATTTCTCTAATGGTCCGTGGGAACTCCAATCCCATTCTACATGACAAACGCATTGAAATTTCTATTAATATGTAATAGACTTTTATTTTTTTATATATTTCAAAATTTCCATTAGTATGTAACAAAAATTATTTTTTGACATATTTCAAATAAAACTATTTTCTTATCTCCTTTTAAATTTTTGTCTTCATACAATTGATCTTTCACCAGTATATATGACAAATGCATTTAAATTTCCAATTTTTTAATTTGTATTTTGTTATATACTTTCGAAAAATAAATGTTGCTCTACATGCCAATCATCATTTACTGCATGGATAAGTTTCCAAATTTTTTCTTACACTATGAACAAATTGTATTTTGTTATATACTTTCAAAAAATAAATGGTTCTCTACATGTCAAGTGTCATTTACTACATGGATACCACCTATGCTTCATGTTGCTTGCCACATCTTCAGTGTAGTTTCATATCTCTCCGCAGGGTCGCGCCTTAGCTCTAACAAAATTTTATGCTCCATGTTCTGTGATATACATGTTGAACACAAAATTTCCGTGATATACATTTTTTACCGAACACTGTAGTCATTTACAATCTGATCCCATTTTCCATAATTTACCTTGCTCCACGGGGTCGCGCCTTAGCACTAATGAAATTGTATACCCCATGTTCCGTGATATACATGTTGCACACAACATTTCCGTGATATACATTTTTCACTGAGCGAGCACTACCGTCGTTTACAATTCGACCCCATTTTCCATAATTTACTTTGTAACCTAGTTGATAAAAACTCACGCAACGTTGTTTTAAGTTTTGGCTTTTTAACCAAAAATATGCCCAATCAAATATCTCTAAAATATGCCCAATAGTATGCCAAAAATATTTTGACACTACGGTGACCATAACATAGTATAAAACTAAGTTTTTAGGCGTGAACATATAATTGTGATTCTTTGAAAATAAATCTGTCAATGTACACAAAAAGGTTTCCGTATATTGATGTTACCGCTAAGATGAGGTCCTTTTCCAGAAGGAAATATTTCATCCATTAACAAATATTAATGAGTGTGAACACGAAGAAATGGACAGGGATAAACTCTACACTCTTAGTCCATACCACCAATCCCTGTGTGCATTAGTCAATGAAATCTCAGTAAATTCAAGATGTATTTGATGCAAATATCACAATAAAACCTTATAAGTTCCACTAACAAAACCCCATGAAAATTTATACTTACAATGATGGAAAGTGGAAAGAAAGTGGAAAAACACGGTCACGATTATCCAGAGATCTGGACGTGCTTTTTCATCTGCTGAGATAAGGTAAACAACATCATCACACCCACAAATGTTCTTTTCTTTCATAACTGCACAACAAACAATCGATTCAAGATATTCGTGTAACAGTATGTTGTCCTCATCAATTTTCGGAGCAGCTGTGAAACCATCGATCTATGGACAGGCCAAAGCTAATGCATAAACTGTGGTCTCTTTGTTTACTGGTGTAATTAGCATCGTGATAAGTGGAATCGTTTATGATTGAAATGTTCAATGTTTAGGTGTATGCAGGGTATAAATTTGATGGACACTCTTATCCATTTTATCCATCAAGTAAAAGTAATTTGATGGGCACTCTTATCCATTTTATCCATCAAGTAAAAGTTTTAAGACATGTTTGTTTCAAAAATTGTCTTTAGCATGAAGTTTTATATTTTTTTTTGGCTAGTCATTTAAATCAAAACGAAATCACTTAAAAAAATGCAATCAAATACCTGTTGTATTAAATTACTCCTTTCCAGTTATCAGTTCCATTCAATTCAGAATTGGTCATGTTTATGGCTTCATTCTTTCTTTTGTCTGTGGAGATGGGAACATCTATGTGTTGTGAGAAAGCTCATACAAACAAAAGGGCTTGGAAGGATAGACCCAAGAAGAATATGCTCACTTCATGGCCCACATTCATGTTTATTCTGATTATAAGGAAGACATTTAAAAACATTGATGGGAAGGTATTTAACATGTGGATTTTGGAAAATCAAACATAATGAGAAAATTGGTGTGAAAGAAGGTGTTTTTTAAAATTGACCTAGCTGCATAGATTCAGTCAAAAAAATAAAATTTACATCCTCATACAAAAATAATTCCCATCCTCATATAGTGACAATTTAAAAAAATTCAAACAATAAAAGCAAGTATGAAAATGTTTGCTCCAATTAAAATTTAATACTAATTTTTTTTTATTAACCTTACCTATCTGGATAGTTGCATGAGTATTCATAACTTGTGTTATTCATTCTTTACACAAAAATCATCCTTGAACTCTCTAAAATTGTGTAAAAATCAGTGTTCGAATTTCTGAAATCGTTACTTATGTTCAAATTGAAACTGCCTGTGAAGATTGCAAATTTGCATGATGGTATTCAAGGGCTTTTTCAGGCACACCGCATGTCCAAAGAGTCAAGACTCATCACCCACTACGGATGTGACGTGTTATTACTTATCTTGGATACAACATGTTATTTAAATATATCATATATAAATATATGGAAAATAAATTTGCCCTCTCCTCTTCGTTAAAAAAACATTAAGTGGACATAGTGTAAATTTAAAAATTAGCCATTAAATTTTAAGGATATGGGTAAATAAAAAAAGCTTCTAGACGTGCTTAGTCAATATTAATCGACCATGGAAAACGCTTTTTATTTCCAATTTAATTTGTAGTCTTCCAACATTTTGTTTTCCCAAAAAGAATTCCACATATAGTAACAACATTGAACATTCCAATCCGAAATTATTCAACTTATCATGATGTAACAAGACACCACGGTTCATGAATTAGTTTTGATAAATAAACTTTGTCCATATACTCTATTGGTTTTATTTATTTAATTTTTTTTTCATAATTTTATGTGACAATATTTATTAAAAATGTGGAAAAATAGATATTTATTTACACATGTCAATTAATATGTTGAGCATTCTATTTAATCAATGTAATCATATAGATATAAATATAAGAAGTTTTGTTTCAAGATAGAAAAACTACCTTGATCATGCAATAATCAACCTCACACCATTATAGGAAGCATCTAGTTGGAGAGAATCTCTCACATCCAACTAGTTAGAGGGCTTCAAACAAGCTAGGAATAGACTCTCTACATAAATACCAACTCTTTCTAATATTGATCAACAATCATTACAACAACATATTAGATCACACCTAAGACAAGTAGAAATTACATATTCACACACTCCCCCTTAACGACCACTTAACATAATCTCGGAGTGGGGGTTTACATCAACATCTTATCCTCTGTAGAAAATGCTCCATTATAAATTGAAGAACCTCTAGATCAACAAAGTCTATCTCAGGTCCATCCAAGCACTTTCATATAGTTCCTCGATCATACAAACATCACCAAACTGTCAATGTTCATATAAAAAAACAACCATCCACCAGGATACATGGGTAACTAACCATTGTAATCGTTGATCTAATAGGATGTTCCTTCAAGTACATGGTTCATTCAACCTATTGATGAAATTCCCCTGAATGTAGAACTTCACCTCCCAAAGTCTAAACTCAATAAGAGAGTCCACCCCCGGTGTTAAATAACTCCATCGTAGAGGCTATTGAACTACAGTAAAAAAGTTATCCAAGTCATCAGGGACACATAGCAAAGGGGTAAACATGCCTATCCAAGTCTTAAATCAATATGCCCTTTACATGTTACATACATAAATATAGGTACATACATTACATACTCCACTCATAGAGATGCATGACAGGTACAAACTGAAACTTCTCAAGGACTACTACATAGAATAAAAAACATGGCATCATAGACTTTCTTACAACAACGAAGTGTGATTAAAATATGATCAACACACCTTACAAAATTTATCTCATTTTACTTTATTTCTCCATCTTATGACTGGATGGATCTTCCTTCTTCATCTATGTCAAAATATTTCTCTTCTCGTACTTCATCATGATTCTATCTTTTGCATAATTCTTCATGTATTCATAACGTATGGTATTTAGTGATCCCTGCAAACAATTTTGAATAAAACTTGTCTATTGTTGGAATGACTAGTTCCAACATAAACTCAAACTTGTGAAAATAGTTGATCAGACTAAATGTCACTACTATGACAACCTAATTTTTTTTCCAACCATAAATGACGTATTCTATGTTCGAAAACATCTTAAGACTCCATCATAAATTGAAAATTGAGGTGTCTAGTAACACCGATCATGCAC
The DNA here is from genome assembly GCA_010110895.2 of Picea sitchensis. Lineage (NCBI taxonomy): Eukaryota > Viridiplantae > Streptophyta > Pinopsida > Pinales > Pinaceae > Picea > Picea sitchensis. The sequence continues at coordinate 228,340 of SNQJ01S0040957.1, forward strand.
CCCCAACTTCTCAAGAATTTACATGACTTTTTTTATGAGCTTTGAATTCACCATGATTTCTTCT
>SNQJ01S0040958.1:14087-29302 GCA_010110895.2 Picea sitchensis
CTCGTAGGCTATGTTCTGTATGTACAAGTTTCTATGCTGCCTGTGGAGAGGTCAAAACCTTTTAGTTATAAAATTAGCATTTTCAAGAGTTCCATGATACATATCCATAAGTTCATTTAACTCTTCTTTTCAACCAACTCCTTCCTTTTTAGTTTGGAAATTTCATTCCTTGCCTCTTTAAGTTGTCTATTTAGCCTCTTAAAGGTAGGATTTTCTGGAGGAGTAGTTATGTCTACAATTTCAATGAGATTCTTGATAGGTACATTTTTTCCCTTTCTCTTGATGGGGGTCTCACTAACACTTTCTCCATAGTGATTTCCTATTTTGCTGATGCTCTAGTAACATGTCTCTTGGCCTTGACCTTGTATGCATCAGGTGGTGAAGAGAACAATAACTTTCTCCCTCTCAGACATGTGGCTCTAGTTGAAGGAGTATCCACTAGACTGTGAGTTGGAAAAGGTAAAACCTCTCTTTGTGGGGACTGAGAAGATCCTCCTTCTTCTACATGGTCCTTTGTTGCTTCATCTTTCTTATCAGACCCGATGCTCTACCATTTCTTATTCATCCCCAACTATACAATTTAGTCAATCTGAAGAGGGATTTGTACCTTAGACTGTGGAGTAGGATCAATGTTAAGATGAAAGTTTGAAGAAGTAATGAATTCTTCCCATTCCATGTTTCTCTTTATTAATTCATCTATCACCAGCATCTTTAAGTCCCGACGAAGTTTTGGCCAATACAAATGCTTCTGTAGTGCTTCCACAGTTTTTTCCATGCCAAAATGTCCTGCCATCCGACTGTAGTGATGTTCCCAAATTAGCTTCGCACGCTGCTTGAAGGAGCATAGAGGTGGCCCATATGGCATAACAATCCATCCCAAAGATAAAATTCAGTGACAGTCATTCCTATTACCAACATCTGGTAAGTGGTAGCGAAGTCAGGATATCTCTTGTAGAGTTGGGGCCACTCGGATTCCTCATGGCCATAAGAGTGGAGCACCGTGGTTAAGGCTGCAAATGGAGGTCGATTGAGGAAGTCAATGACATGATTGGTTCTCCCTATCTTATATTTGATGTTGATATGGAACTAATGCAAGTATGTTCACCAATTTTGACGGAATTCGTTCTGCAATTTGACTTGTGTCTGCATGAAGTACAAAAGCTTGTGATCAGTGTGGATGACTGTCTCCTTCCCAAGAATGTAGTGCTTCCATTGTCAACAAAATTAAACAATGGAATACATTTCTTTATCATAGGTGGGGTACTTACAAACGACATATGATAGTGTCTCACTATGATATTCCACTGAATGACCATGCTGAGTGAGAACTGTGCCTATGATATAATCCAAGGCATTAGTCATAATGTCAAAAGGTTGTTGCATATTGGGTAAGGAGAGTACTGGAGCTGAGCACAAGTGATGTTTCAGATCATCTCTTTCTGTTATGACTTCCCCCACACAGAGTTTTCCTTTCCACCACCCGTGGTCACTTGCCTGAGGGCCCATGTAATATGGGAGAATCCTAACACGAACCTACGATAGAAGTTAGCAAGTCCTAAAAAAATTTGAAGCTTAGTTAGTGTGGTCGGGGCTAGCCAGTCATAAATGGCTTGGATATTGGATGGATCCACATTCACACCATGCACATGAACAATGTAGCCTAGGTATTAGACCATGTTCATGCCGAAGGAACATTTTTCCAAGTTAGCATATATCTTGTGTTGTCACAGAGTATGAAGGACATGTTGAATATGATGAAAGTGTTCTTCCTAATTCTTGTTGAAGATGAGAATATCATCCATATATACCCAGAAAAAATAATTGGTGAAAGAATGCAATATATCATCCATCAATCTCATGAAAGTTGTTGGAGCATTTTTCAAACTAAATGGCATGAGTAGCCATTCGAAAATACCTTTTTTGGACTTGAAAATAGTCTTTCATACATTAGTCTGTTCTATTGGGACCTGGTGGTAGAAATAGTTCAGGTTAATCTTATTGAAAAACTTGGCTCCCTTGAGTTGGTCAAGAAGGTCGTCAGTTCAGGGAATTGGGTACCTGTTCCTAACTATGATTTTGTTTAGGGCCCTGTATTCAATGTTCAGTTGCCAAGTCTCATATTTCTTCTGCACGAGTACAATTGGGCTCCTACAGGGTGAGGAGTTGGGTCATATGTGTCCCTTTTGAAGCAAATATTGGATCTGCCACTTGATTTCCTCATTTTCCATCAGAGAGCATTGATAGACTAGCCCATTTGGTAGAGGTGCATCGGGGGTTAGATTGACTGAATGCTTGAAATGACAATGCAATGGTACCCTGGAGGGTGAGGAGAAGATGTCTTTGTATTATTCCATGATTTTTTCCACCTGCATCTACTATGTGGAGAGGCCCTGTGTAGAGGACATGGATGTGGTAGTGACCTTCTGTTCACTTTGAGAGAAAATCAGGAAGAAGACAAATTTCCCAGTTTGGGAAATGACCTTCATTCATTGTTATAGCAAGATTTGCCTCACCCCATGCAATCTTGCAAAGAAGGCCTTTTTCCATTTCCCTATGCAGACTTGAAGTCCCTTTTTTATAAATCCCAGAGCTAAAAATATGATTTTTCCACATATACGCACCTTTCCTACTATACAACATGCGTATACACAATATGCACCACTACAACCCGAGTACATCGAGAAATATGCCCAAAATTGAAAAATGGTGTTGGGTTTCCATGTCACGTCATGAGATCAATGATCCTTGGCCTTCCATATACTGGAAACATTCCAACTCAACCCTTCAGTTCCATTTGAAGGCTATAAATGGGCCAAATCCTAGCTATGGAAAAGAGAGAAAGAATTCAAATTTGAGAGCAAAGTTACTATGGAGAAATTATTCACTTCACATTGAGTCTACATCCCTTTGTCCTTTAAGTTTGACCACATTGTTCAACCCCCAAGATCTTCCCTTACCGATTGATAAATTCATTGTCTCTCTTATATGAGCTTTCCTTTAGTGGAGGATTGAAGTGGTGGAGGCCCAACTGGAAGGAACTTTGTTTCTTGGTTCCGAACCGTGCCGGCATGGAAGTCTATAACTCATTCACTCCTACTGATTATATATTAATAGAAATACTCTTTTCTCGTCTAATTAATATTTTGAAAATATTTGAATTATTATTCCATGCACGTATTTGTTATGAATGTTGATGGATTATGCTATTGAATTTGATAACATCATATATTATCACCATATGCTTGCGTTTCTTTGTTGTTGAGGACTAGTCGTAGGTATATTTCTTTGAGTCAAGTGCTCAGCCATGGACTTCATCGAACGTCTGGATGAGGTAGGCCTCTTATATTGTCTTGTTAGCATATTTGTCTATATAGCATACTTGATATTAGAGTTGATTTCTGCAATCATTTCTATCTGTTGTGGTTTACCCCTAGCCATAGATCTATTTTCCTCGTAACAGAATTGGCAACCATACTGGGGATTGAATCTTCTTTTTCGGGGTTTGGAGTGTTTTTCTCCTTGGATTTCTCTCGTTTATATTGAATTTCTTGTCGTATGATTACTTGACAGCCTCTGTTCACTCTAGGTCCGAGTCTTTCAACCTTCTCCTTAACCTAGTTGTGTTTTGACACATAGGGGTTTTTGCTCGACAGTCGCATACATACACATGTTGTCCTTCTGCAAGTTGCGTACATACGTGCTTTTCCCTTGAAAAATCACGTACATCAACCTTTGTTTCTTGTTTGCTAGTTTTGGTGGTTGTTGGGTAGGTTTTGATGATTGTTCAGTCTTCTTGGGTCTCTGTAGTGACTGTTAAGTGTCTGTGGAATGATAGAAAACCTGTCTTTGGTTAAATTTTTTGGTGATGTCTTTCTCATCATATTTTCATTTTGATTTTCGTTACATATTGGGATGGGTGTTTTTCTCCTTGATATCCTACTTGGGTTGTCTCTGTCTATACACAGTAGACTCTTTATATCAAGTTGTTGTTCAGTCCTTGCATTTTTATTTTTCTTGTATTGAAAATACAAAAATATTAGGCATTTTACATTGATTGGCATTTTGATCTCTTGAGTCTTTGTCATTTATCTTAGTGCATGTAAAGAAATATTGCATTTTTATTTAGAATTTTGCATAATTGAATTGAAAATTGCATTTTTAAAGCATATCATTTATTGGAAATTGAAGTTAGGACTTTGCATTGTATTCATATTCATTTATTTTACTTGTTGAGTCATAACATCATTAGTTTCATGACCACACCTTTTGAGTAAGCAAGGCCATTAAAATTAATGCTATAATTTAAAATTGATTATTAATGATTTTATTTTCTAGGGTGCACAAACTAGCTTAGGATTTAGTGCCTTGGAATAGGATTTTGTGGGTAAACTTCTCCAAGGCTATTAAATCAACATATGTGTTTGACCAAGGGAGTGGAGAAATCCATTGTATAATCGGTAATATCAAGAGGCTCCGCTTACACCAGAGTTAAGCATGAGGTCGCGTGAGGTCGGTTGAAGGGATATCCCCCCGATACCTTTTTAGCATCAAAGATATTTATGGGGATCTATTCATATCTAGGGATCTTGCTAGTGCCCTACCTCCGTGAGAGGCGGTGCTTTCAAGGTTTCAAGCTTTTCTACCCTGCCCATACAGTGGAACTAACTTACGACTATTCTCCTATGCATCGATTATACCGCGGTTGATTAGTTGCTTGACTTAGGTACCACATAGGTTACTTGCAAGGGTTATTTTTCAGGTACCCTAGGTCAGATAAGGGTTAGAAAACACACAACCTTTATGCAGGATTACCTCTCCGGGGGGATCTGACCGACTAGTTGTTAAGCCCACAAAGGCCCTTATAATTTATTCTGTTTCCTCCAGTCTTTAGCAACAGAGTCTCATGCCCCTCATGGGCAAGGCATACCTACTTTAGAGAGGAAGGTCCCTTTCAACCACTTTATCCTATTTGTGTGCATATTGGCCTTTTGTTTATTTTATTTTGGTGTGCTCTTTGATTATTAGTTGACCTTATGATCTTATATTGCACCTTGATTTTTCATTATCATGGATAGTGGATTTCCTTTGACTCCCTCATTTACCGCTACCTCCCCCATGACGTTCACTCATTTCATGGGGATAATTTTGTCTGATTTTCATAACGGTATGCATAATTATGGTACTCAGTCAATGCCTCGGGTCTCTAATCATTTTTCTCAGGGTATGCCAGACATGTCTTCACACTTTCCATCCTCTTTCTCACCTCCTTATGCGAATCCAAGTTTTTGGTCTGGGGGCATGATGCCTCCTTATTCTCCCTCTCCATTTGTTGGGAGTCATATCCCTCAAACAACTCTTACGATAGGAGGTTGGAATATTCCTTCCTACGAATCTGCTTTTCCAGGAGAAAGTGGTCAAATGGGCGGTAATTCTACTTATTACACTACGTCCACATATACTTCTTCCATTGTGACAGTTCCTACGAACGATTTTACCATGGAAGACCTTCGTCTGTCCTATGGTGTTTCATCTAGGGGGAGTTATTTTTATAATATGGGAAAGCCCCTTCACAAATTTCCTTCTTTTGGGGGAAACATATATCCTCACAAGAGTAACCATTGTCATGTAACTTTCTCTTCGCAAGCGGCTTCCTCGGTGTCAATGCCCTTACAATCCTTTATGAATTCGTATGGAGGAGGATACTATCCTATCGGATAGGTCCAGGGTGTATACCAGGACCCTTTTTGGCATGCATTGTCTCAAAACCAGTCTTTCCCCGAACCTTGGTCTCAAATTCCACAACCCACCGCTTCCACAATTCTAGTCACTGTAGGTCATACTGGCATTATATCAACAACCTTTGCTAGTCATATTGGATATTGGTCAACAACCTCTACAAGTCATGTTGAATACCAACAACCAGCCACTGCAAGTCATGTTGGGGGCACACGTCTAGTCATTTCTAGTCACACTGCACATACATCACCAACCTTTACTAGTCATGTTGGGGATTTATCACCAACCTTTTCTAGTCATGTTGGAGATTTTCTACCAGCCGCTGCCAGTCATGCTGAGAGAATGTCACCAACCACTAAAAGTCATGCTAGGGGCATTCATATGATTGAGAAACCTAGACGTGTCATATGTAAGCCCAAATTTCTTTGCAGGACTTGCGAAGGAAATCACCTTACTCATTTATGCCCTGCTACTGCTCCGATACCAGAAGTGTGGTCCTTTCTCGGGGGCCCTCCGGTTTCTGAGTCATATTCAGTTTCCCAATATTCCTTGGTTGATACAACCATCACAACGATGCAATATTCATTTGACACCCATCCTCTTTTAGGGAGTGATGCATCTCTTGACCTTCTTGTCTCACATCCTGTTCAACCAACGGTAGTGTCAATGCAATCTTCGACTGAAACCACCCCTATTTTTGGGGGTGATGCATCTCTTGACCTTATCGTCTCACATCCTATTCAACCAATGGTTGAAGAAGTGGTCACACCAATGCAATTTTCTGTCGATCTCACTCTTCTAGTTCTAGTTCTATACCTTCTATACTATGTCATTAACATTTCTAGTACTGCACCTTCTGAACAAGAGAGAGTTTTACTCTCCCAAAGTACTCTCCCTCCAAGTCTTGGAGAGGTTCCCTTTGATTGGGATGATCTTGTGGGGTATCCAATGCCTCGTCCTGTGTTATTTCAATTAAGAGACATTATCTGATATATCATGGAGAAGTTAACCTCTGCTAGCACTTTATCCTGCTCGACTTGGAGATCTTTGGGTTTTCCCAAGCTTGTGTTAGCTATTCGTAAGATGTCGTCCTTTCACAAAATTCCAGCATGGGAGCCTTGGCCTCCCCCATGACATGCCTCCTAGAAACTCCCAAGCGAGTATGATTTAAGCTCTTTTCCGACTCATCTAAAAAAGAGAAAATATTGACGAGTGAATTTGTCCCTTTCACGCTCATTAAATTGGACTTGAAAGGTCACGAGTCTTAGTTAAGATCTTTTCCGACTCATTTTCAAAAAAGAGAAAAGATTGTCGAGTGAACTTGTCTCTTCCACACTTGTAAATTGGAATTGAAAGGACGTCTATTTAGTACAATTTTATCCCTTTTTCAAACCAACTAGACTAAGATTATGAAAAAGGACATTTTTTGGCATTAAGTTGTGATTGCATCTCATGCCCTTTCTTGCAATATTGAGCCTATTGTTGATTCTCTCTTTGCGTTATAAATTGTTTTCCTCAACAAATTTGCATCCTCAACCAAGTAGAGCCTCATTTATATCCTTCACAACTTGACACCTTATACCTAGGAGGGAACATTCCCCCAAGTGTCGATCTCCTGCATGCACCTCCTTTCATTGAGCATAGGTATGTTCCATTGCTGGAACTAGTTTTGCTTACTTGCGACACTCGTTTCCTCCTCTGTATCATAACATTCATTTGACTATGAAAAAACAAAAAAAAGACGGGAGGGAAGGGAGTATTATCTTATATTGGCAGCAGTGGTGTCGTCTTTGAACATAGAACAAATTTTTTGAGTCTACTTGTCTTAATAATTTTGGGTTTAGCATGGCCTTATCAAGCTGAGATTGTTATAGAGAGTTAACTCTCTCGACTAGTTACTCTTCCTGTCCCTATGGAGATTTTGATTGATGCCTCCTGCATCTCATGGTTTCATAATTGAGTCTATGCTGCTAGAGTCTTCCATATGTCTCATGCTCTTGTTCAAAGGATGTCTATCAACCTATGTTGTCCATTCCTTGTAAATATTGACTTTTCATGTCAGCCATACCCTCAGTTTGTCTCAGTATCACATGAAGTTGTAGTCCTCTTGCACACCCTGGTCCTACTTTCCTCATTGGTAGGTAACCTTGAACCCAACAATCGACATTTCATCATTGGTCGCTGATTGGGTGGTTTCCCTTGTGTGTGACGGCAAGACATCTATTCACACATTGGGATTCGTGCAGTGTCTTGGATTCCATTAGCATTATTGGTTGTTTCTTTTCCTTTGTCAACAATTTTCCTCATTGGATGCTATTCAGAGGGTCATTTTCGTGTATCGCTTGCACTTGGCACACATGAAATATGGAGAGGGTCGTTGGTTCATGAACATGTTCTTCATTCAATTTCCTCCAAATCATCAAGCTCCTACTTTATACCTTGTGTTGAATGATGAGAGATGCCTTAATGCTCTCCTTTCAATGGGTCTCCTTCCATCGAATTTAGCTCATCTATTCTGGAAACGATACCTAGAGTCCTATGAGTACCTAGAGGATTGTAGTCATTAATGGCAGGTTCTCTCACCATCGAAAATTGGGAATACATCAATGTCTCCTGATCAATGGATTCTTCAAGTGTTAGACCCCGACTCCTTTATTCACACTTGTAATAATGTACGCAGTGCCTTGATACCTACTTTCATAATTGATATACCTCAATGACCGATAATCAAAGGAACTATCATTCTGTTCGACCTCAAATCCTTTATTCACACGATGTAGACTTGCACCTTTGGCAGATTGTGTAGAATACTTGAAGACATCAGTTTATAGCCACAACTTTCCTAAGTTGTTACTACCTTTTCATTGGACCAGTACCTGTGTGACTTTAGTGATCATGAGAGATCATATTGTACTCCATTGTATACAAATATCTTCATATTTATTTTGAGACTGGTGTTACTGGGCCTCATTCGTGACCATGACAACCTTTGGCATGTAACCACATTTCTATTTTCCTATTCATGGCCATGGATAGTTGTTTGGTATATTTTTCACATGGATCTGCAATGTAATTCAAATTGGGAGCCATGTATGCAAAGTCAATACATATTGTAATGAGCGACTAGTTCTTCCAGTTGGGTCCCCATTACTCCACTTCTGGGTTTTTATAATATATTTCGGCCATCGCAGATACTCCTCTGACCTCACACATTAGGGGGCATCTGTTATACCAAGATTTTCCTCACCCCATGCAATCTTGCACATAAGGACTTTTTCCATTTCCCTATGCAGACTTGAAGTCCCTTTTTTGCAAATCCCAGAGATAAAAATATGATTTTTCCACATATACACACCTTTCCTACTATAGAACATGCGTATATGCATGTTGCACCACTACAGCCCGTATACATTGGGAAATGTGCCCAAAATTGAAAAATGGTGTCAGGTTTCCATGTCACGTCATGAGATCAATGATCCTTAACCTTCCATATACTGGAAACATTCTGACTCGACCCTTGAGTTCCATTTGAAGGCTATAAATGGGCCAAATCTGAGCTATGGAAAAGTGAGAAAGAATTCAACTTTGAGAGAAAAGTTACTCTGGAGAAATTATTCACTTCACATTGAGTTTGCATCCCTTTTTCCTTTAAGTCTAACCAGATTGTTCAACCCCCACGCTCTTCCCTTACTGATTGAGAACTTCATTGTCTCTCTTATATGAGCTTTCCTTTGGTGGAGGCCCAACTAGAAGGAACTTAGTTTCTCGGTTCCGAATCGTGCCGACACAGAAGTCTGCAACTCATTCACTTTTGTTGATAATATATTAATAGAAATACTCTTTTCTTGTCGAATTAATATCTTGCAAATATTTGAATTATTATTCCATGAATGTATTTTTTTTTAATGTTGATGGATTATGTTATTGAATGTGCTAACATCATATATTATCACCATATGCTTGCATTGCTTGGTTATTGAGGACTAGTTGCAGGCATATTGCTTTGAGTCAAGTTCTCAACGGTGGACTTCATCGAACGTCTGGATGAGGTAGGCCTCTTATATTGTCTTGTTAACATATTTGTCTATATATCATACTTGAGATTAGAGTTGATTTCTGTAGTCATTTCCATCTTTTGTGGTTTACCCCTAGCCATAGAGAGATTTTCCTCGTAGCATTCATTGCTTAGAAGAGATCAAAGAAATGGTGGTAGGAGGAGCTACCTCTCGTATCCTATACAATTTTCTACCCAAAGTAATAATAACATTTTGAGGTATAGACTCATATACAACCTGTCATTTCAAAAAGTATGGTTGGTCTAAAAGAACATCAAAAACTTCATGGGGGGGAATATCACACAATAACTCATCCTTGAAGGGCTTGATGTCGTAGGGAATACGACATTGGTTGCTGACGCATAGATATATTCCTTTGTGGAGCCACCTTATGGTGTAGGGATGCGGGTGTGGTGTTTTCGACACATTCAACTGCTTGATGACCTCAGTTGAGATCCGGTTCTTTTGACTTCCGCTATCAATAATGAAATGCAGCGGAGCACCCTTCACCCACAACTACAAGTGAAAAATGAGTTCACCTTCCTCTAGTTCTTCTGGTTCACTTGGATGGAACTTGGTGGTAGTGACAGTGGAATTGGGTTCTGCATCAATGATCCACTTCCCCTTGTATGGATCTGATTCAGATTTTGAACTTGCCTTTGACTCTGAGGATTTCATCTCGACCACCAATGATTTCTTCGAGTGACAATAATCTGTGTTATTCCATGGGATTTTATGGAATTCAGACCACTTCGTAATGTCTTTCTTCATCTTCTCATTACCTTTCTTTGTTTATGGCTTGGACTAGTTGTCTTGAGGGGGTCAATCCTTTATCTGTCCTTTTTTCTATGGGTTGGGACCACCTTCTCCCTGCTTCTGTTGTGATGAATTTTCAAATCCAATCTCCTGCTTCTTCTGTTTAAATTTCTTCTTGATTTTGATAGCATATCAATAAGCCACACCCAGTGATGAGATGTCTAGAAACTCCATTTATGTTTGGATGTATCTATGTAGACATCTGTGGTACTTGAGCACCATATGTCTTTAAGAGTCTTTGATACTGAGCTTGGTGTGAAAAGTATAGAAGATATTTTTTAACTCTGCTACTGTCTGGTCCCTTTTCTATCACACTGTACTCCATCTCATATACTGGTCATCATAGCTTCCAATAGGGTAGTATTGTTCCTTAATAGCATCCTTGAAAGAATCCCAAGTGAGTACAACCAAAAATATTGCAGATTCCTCAGTGGCCTTTTGATCACAGTAACTCTCCCACCAATCCTTGATATGGGGGTGAGCCTTAAGGAGTACAAAGGTGATATTTTCTCTATTGGAAAATTTATGGACCGAAAAATACTCTTCTAGTAGATTCAACCATTTATCTATAGCATCTGCATCTATCAGGACTTAAAATAAGGGGATATCAAAATTGATTTGTAACTTGAATGGGGTGACGCCTCCAAAGTGGCTGCTTGATGAATATGCGCTGCCTGTTGGTAGTCGTCGAAGGATCTATGTAAAGTTATCCATCATCTCGTTCCTTTATTGTACGAGGACTTCCTCTAGCAATAATTTAAAAGGATCTTGATCCAGGAGGATATTCAATTTCGACACATTCAAGTCGACTCCATTGCTGCCAAAGTTTTCTATTCAACGAAGAGATTATAGGGAGCTTTCTGGCGCAATTTAAATGAAGACAAGTGGACTTCTTATGCGAAAGATATGACTTGTTGAAGTTTGGGAAAATGGAAAAAATTTAAAATGATTAATACTTATGTTGAGCTTAGGTTCTCATGTATTTTTGTATTATTCATTGTAAAAGAAAACTAATGAGGGAAAAAGCTACATAGGCTTCTAGTTTCCTAGTCTCAAGGGAAATACGAGAGTCTCATGGAAGGTTGAGATCTTCATGGGCATGGTTGAGATATTTTCTCAAATAAATCCCTTGACTGGTGCCAAGATCCTCTTTTATGGGATCTTGAGAAATATTCCCTCATTATATTGAGGTTTTTCTCAAATGAAGAACTATTTAAAATCCTCTTTGGAAAGGGAAGGGAGAGATTTTTGATTCATTAGTCCTTTTGTAAAGGAAAGATAGAAAGTTGTAGGCTTTCTTGATGAATTAATTTTCCCTTTGTAAAGGAGAGATAGCAGGTTGTACGCTTGCTTGAGAATTGATTAGTCCTTTTATAAAAGAGAATCCCTCTTTGAAGGAGAATCAATAAAGCATGTTCATGGATTGAAGTGAACCCGAAGATGTAGCCCAAGATGGGTGAAATCCATTATCAAATGGACAAGTATTGTATCTTTTTTAAATGCTTGTTTGTTGTCTTTGAATGTGAAATTCTAATTCATTAAAGATAATTTCTTTAGGTAAATATAGGAAATAGAAAAGTTGTTTAAATGAATCTAAATTGGTAGTTTATGAAGCACTAATTTAGGATCGGATATCATGCTCCATCATCTCTCCTTTATTATTCCATGGGAGGCCATCATGATTGGCGAGGACGGTCTTGCAAGGGCTCAACTACTTCGAGTCCCAACTCCTTGTACCCTGAATTTGTTGGCAACATGCACAGAGAAACAAATAAAGAGCAGACTGCTATGATACCACCGATCAAGATTTATAAATGGAACAAAATGAAATACAGATGTATAGAAAATAAACACACATAGATACAGTAAAACTTGACTTCTATTAATTAAGAGAACCTGTTGAAACTATAAAAAATGCAGACTGAAACAAACTTGCTCGAATGGTGGCAGTTTATCTATGAGAAGAGATGTGATGGATGTGCTCATTCACAAGAAGATGAGTGAAATGAGGCTCCAAAGTAATTTTTAACATAAAACATAAATAATAAAATCCTAAACATCCAAAACCCTAACCCTAGGATATGAAACACCAAAACGTTTGTGGGCCTTGATGGAGGTAGTTGATATGTTAATGTCTCAAGGGTGTAACTTTTGCATACGATCTTCGTTTGGGGTGCTCAATAAATCATTTGAAAGGTATATATGAGGAGTACATATTCCATTCAGCCTAACATATACCTTTTGATACATACCAGGCATTGTCGAGCCCAAAAAACGACATTTAGGGCCTCAAAATGGCCCCAGAAGTTTAGGGCCCAAAATCTGTAAAACAAGCTGCCAAAATGGAAACTCTTCTTTGAGCCAGTGGAGTAGATGGGTGGCCACCAATATCCACCTAGATCAAGAATGTTCAGTAAAGAATATGACTCAGAAATGAATCATATTGACTGATGGAATTGGCGAGTCACATGAAGTAAAGTCGTGAGAGGTACAATAAGATAAGGGGAGAGAAACAATCAGAAGGAGTTACACTGTCAAGGGGTGATTGTTGAATGATTATGTCATTGATGCCATCTCAATGAATACATGATATGCCATGAAGAATTAAAATCAAGTAATGAAGGAACTTTGACATGAAATTTTTTAATATACGTCAGTGGATTACACCAAGAAGTACCAATGGACAAGAAGCCTCAGAAGAGAGGAAGGGAGGCATATATAAGAATCCCCACATTGATCTACACAACATTTGCAAATAAGACAGGGGAGAGAATTCATCGAGGGGAGTTACTCTTTTCCATTGATGTTAAAGGGGGAGAGAAATAATGAAAGAAGGAGAGAAATATCATAAGCATGAGGACATGGGGAGCAATGGTCATAGGGGGAGTATGAGTGTTTCCATAAATGCCAAAGGGGGGGATTCTTGGAAAAATAATTTTCATTGATGTCAACCCTAGAAGAAGTCCATAAGCCTCTAGAAGTGATGGGTGTATTTGAAGAAGTCTCCAAAGTGGTCCCCTTATGGAGTAGCTTTAAGCATGGCCCTCATAGGAAGACTCTTTGAAGAAGTCTACAAGAAGCTATGGAAATATGGTTAAGTGGTTAAGAAGCCTCATAGGCATGGTCATGAAGCCTAGAATTAATTGAAGAAAATGAACATGAAGGACATTGAAAATTCATTCAAAACCATCATAGATTGATATTCCTTGTCATTTTGTTTCCTACGATAGGTGGCACGCCACATGGTTCCTCACGATTGAGAATTTATGCCCTCTTAAAGATGAAGCCCTGAAGTATGGTCAAGAATCCCCGGTTCTAAGGTTAAAGAAGTTACAAGTTCTCCCTAAAGTCAAGTAAAGGAGAAAATTTGTAACAAACAAAAATTTACAAGTCAGATCAAAGACCAAGTAAAGAAGTTACTTGGAAGGGTATAAATACACATCAAGAACCTCTCATTTAATCACCAAGCAAGGATGTGATTTCTTAGCGAAAGTGGAGTAGCGGAGTTGTGCGAAGGAGAGACTTTTCAGAGCTGCATATTGGATAAGGTTTTTTAATAAAACCATATTTGAGTAGACTCCCATGGGTCAAGCATAGGATGTCCTATGAGGCCCCCATTGGTTGTCCTGGTATCGTCACACAAGGCCCCGTTTGTTGCCTAGTCTAGTCTCGTGAGGCTTGTAATGTCCCTGGTCCGAAACCATTTTTAATTATACATATAAATTGGTGAGCCATGGTATCAACAGTAAATGTAAATGTAAATTTAGGCTGGTGATCCATTGGCAGTAAGTTTTGATGTTTCTCATGTTAGCACTATGTAAATCCCTTGGCTGAAGAATAAAATCACAAAGGTAACCACAAAACCATTTAAAAAATGAAAACTAGCCTTTTCAGTTCAGAGAGGGATCTCTCCTGTCACTTGGTCTCTAAAATATAGGTTTGTTAAATTTAGTGTTGCTATTAAGTTCTTTTTAATTTACTAGACAATAATAGCATAAGCAGGATCACTGAGAGAAATACAATCACAAGGTACACAACATTTTATCCTGGGAAACCCTCATGGGGGAGAAAACTCAGTAAAAAATTCCTTAATATAGATTGCCAATACAATGCCAATATAAAAGACCAAACCACCAAGAATATCCAAGACTGAGCAATGCACCTCTCTCTCCTTCTTTTGGTAACTGCAGCTATCTCCAAAACTTGCGCACTAGATGAGTGACTGATTTTTTGTTAGATGACTGCCTCTCTTATTTATACTAGTTGAGGAGCGTTAGGGTTGTGTCTTTTCATCAAGAAGGTCTGACTTCTTCATCTAGTGGCTAAAACCACTTTAATTAGCCCTAGGGGCCGATTTCTTAATTAGCATCATTTAATTAGGGTTTGACCAATCCACAAAAGGGGATTTGGTCATACATAAGTCCTGACATGATCAATCCACAAAAGGGGATTGATGATCTGGATTATTTTCGGCACGAAATGAGAGCGAAGATATAATAAAGAAATGCACAGAGATATTGCAGATATTCAATAATATAACAAAAATGTATCAGAGATGCAACCATAAACACAGATATACGATAATACATGATTTCTATTAATCAGAGA
>SNQJ01S0040958.1:40437-56588 GCA_010110895.2 Picea sitchensis
CTATAGATAAATGGTTGAATCTACTAGAAGAGTATTTTTCGGTCCATAAATTTTCCAATAGAGAAAATATCACCTTTGTACTCCTTAAGGCTGACCCCCATGTCAAGGATTGGTGGGAGAGTTACTGTGATCAAAAGGCCACTAAGGAATCTGCAATATTTTTGGTCCTACCCACTTGGGATTCTTTCAGGGATGCTATTAAGGAACAATACTACCCTATTGGAAGCTATGATGACCAGTATATGAGATGGACTACAGTTTGATAGGAAAGGGACTAGATGGTACCAGAGTTAAAAAAGATCTTCCATACTTTTCACACCAAGCTCAGTATCAAAGACTCTTAATGACATATGGTGCTCAAGTACCGCAAATGTCTACATAGATACATCCAAATAGAAATGGAGTTTCTAGACATCTCATCACTGGGTGCGGCTTATCGATATGCTGTCAAAATTGAAAAGAAATTTAAACAGAAGAAGCAGGAGATTGGATTTGAAAATTCATCACAACAGAAGCAGGGAGAAGGTGGTCCCAACCCACAGAAAAAAGGACAGATAAAGGATTGACCCCCTCAAGACAACTAGTCCAAGCCGTAAACAAAGAAAGGTAATGAGAAGATGAAGAAAGACATTACGAAGTGGTCTAAATTCCATAAAATCCCATGGAATAACATCGATTATTGTCACTCGAAGAAATCATTGGTGGTCGAGATGAAATCCTCAGAGTCAAAGGCAAGTTCAAAATCTGAATCAGATCCATACAAGGGGAAGTGGATCATTGATGTAGAACCCAGTTCCACTGTCACTACCACCAAGTTCCATCCAAGTTAACTAGAAGAACCGGAGGAAGGTGAACTCATTTTTCACTTGTAGTTGTGGGTGAAGGGTGCTCTGCTGCATTTCATTATTGATAGCGTAAGTCAAAAGAACCAGATCTCAACCGAGGTCATCAAGCGGTTGAATGTGTCAACAACACCACACCCGCATCCCTACACTATAAGGTGGCTCCACCAAGGAAGATATCTATGTGTCGGCAACCAATGTCGTATTCCCTACGACATCAAGCCCTTCAAGGATGAGTTATTGTGTGATATTTCCCCCCTTGAAGTTTTTGATGTTCTTTTAGGCCAACCATACTTTTTGAAATGACAGGTTGTATATGACTCTATACCTCGCAATGTTATTATTACTTTGGGTAGACAATTGTACAGGATACGAGAGGTAGCTCCTCCTACCACCATTTCTTTGATCTCTTCTAAGTAATGAATGTTACGAGGGGAAAATCTCTCTATGGCTAGGGGTAAACCACAACAGACGGAAATGACTACAGAAATTAACTCTAATCTCAAGTATGATATATAGACAAATATGTTAACAAAACAATATAAGAGGCCTACCTCATCCAGACGTTCGATGAAGTCCACCGTTGAGAACTTGACTCAAAGCAATATAACTGCAACTAGTCCTCAATAACCAAGCAATGCAAGCATATGGTGATAATATATGATGTTAGCACATTCAATAACATAATGCATCAACATTAATAACAAATACGTCCATGGAATAATAATTCAAATATTTACAAGATATTAATTGGACAAGAAAAGAGTATTTCTATTAATATATAATCAACAGAAGTGAATGAGTTACAGACTTTCGTGTCGGCACGGTTCGGAACCGAGAAACTAAGTTCCTTCTAGTTGGGCCTCCACCACTTCAATCCTCCACCAAAGGAAAGCTCATATAAGAGAGACAATGAAGTTCTCAATCAGTAAGGGAAGATCTTGGGTGTTGAACAATATGTTTAGACTTAAAGGAAAAAGGGATGCAAACTCAATGTGAAGTGAATAATTTCTCCAAAGTAACTTTTCTCTCAAAGTTGAATTCTTTCTCACTTTTCCATAGCTCAGATTTGGCCCATTTATAGCCTTCAAATGGAACTCAAGGTTCGAGTCAGAACATTTCCATTATATGGAAGGCTAAGGATCATTGATCTCGTGACGTGACATGGAAACCCGACACCATTTTTCAATTTTGGTCACATTTCCCAATGTACACGCACTGTAGTGGTGCAACATGCGTATACACATGTTCTATAGTAGGAAAGGTGTGTATATGTGGAAAAATCATATTTTTATCTCTGGGATTTGCAAAAAAGGGACATCAAGTCTGCATAGGGAAATGGAAAAAGGCCTTATGTGCAACATTGCATGGGGTGAGAAAAATCTTGCTATAACAGATGCCCCCTAATGTGTGAGGTCAGAGGAGTATCTGTGATGGCCAAAATACATTATAAAAACCCATAAGTGGAGTAATGGGGACCCAACTGGAAGAACTAGTCGCTCATTACAATCTGTATTGACTTTGCATACATGGCTCCCAATTTGAATTACATTGCAGATCCATGTGAAAAATATACCAAACAACTATCCATGGCCATGAATAGGAAAATAGAAATGTGGTTGCATGCCAAAGGTTGTCATGGTCACAAACGAGTCCCAGTAACACCAGTCTCAAAATAAATATGAAGATATTTGTATACAATGGAGGACAATATGATCTCTCATGATCACTAAAGTCACACAGGTACTGGTCCAATGAAAAGGTAGTAATAGCTTAGGAAAGTTGTGGCTATAAACTGATGTCTTCAAGTCTTCTACACAATCCGCCAAAGGTGCAAGTCTACATCGTGTGAATAAAGGAGTTGAGGTTGAACACAATGATACTTCCTTTGATTATTGGTCATTGAGGTATATCGTTAACAAATGTGAGACATCCTATCAATTATGAAAGTAGGTATCAAGGCACTGAGTACATTATTACAAGTGTGAATAAAGGAGTCGGGGTCAAACACTTGAATAATCCATCGATCAGGAGACATTGATGTATTCCCAACTGTTGATGGTGAGAGAACCTGCCACTAATGACTGCAATCCTCTAGGTACTCATAGGACTCTAGGTATCGTTTCCAGAATAGATGAGCTAAAGTCGATGGAAGGAGACCCATTGAAAGGAGAGCATTAAGGCATCTCTCATCATTCAGCACGAGGTATAAAGAAGGAGGTTGATGATTTGGATGAAATCAAATGAAGAACATGTTCACGAACCAATGACCCTCTCCATATTTCGCGTGTGCCAAGTGCAAGCGATACACGAAAAGGACCCTCTGAATAGCATCCAATGAGGAAAATTGTTGACAAAGGCGAAGAAACAACCAAGAATGCTAATGGAATCCAAGACACTACACGAATCCCAATGTGTGAATAGATGTCTTGCCGTCGAACACAAGGGAAACCACCCAGTCAACGACAAATGATGAAATGTTGATTGTTGGGTTTACGGTTACCTACCAATGAGGAAAGTAGGACCAGGGTGCACAATAGGACTACAACTTCATGTGATTCTAAGACAAACTGAGGGTATGGCCAACATGAAAAGTCAAGATTTCTGAGGAATGGTCGACATAGGTTGATAGACATCTTTTGAATAAGAGCATGAGACATATGGAAGACTCTGGCAGCATAGACTCAATTATGAAACCATGAGATGCAGGAGGCATCCATCAAAATCTCCATAGGGACTGGAAGAGTAACTAGTCGGGAGAGTTAACTCTTTGTAACAATCTCAGCTTCATAAGGCCATGCTAAAACCAAAATTATTAAGACAAGTGGACTCAAAAAAATTGTGCTATGTTCAAAGGTGACACCACTGCTGCCAATATAAGATAATACTCCCTTCCCGCCCATCTTTTTTTTGTTTTTTCATAGTCAAATGAATGTTATGATACAGAAGAGGAAACGAGTGTCGCAAGTAAGCAAAACTAGTTCTAGCAATGGAACATACCTATGCTCAATGAAAGGAGGTGCATGCGGGAGATCGACACTTGGGGGAATGTTCCCTCCTAGGTATAAGGTGTCAAGTTGTGAAGGATATAAATGAGGCTCTGCTTGGTTGAGGATGCAAATTTGTTGAGGCAAACGGTTTATAACACAAAGAGAGAATCGCAAATAGGCTCAATACTGCAAGAAAGGGCATGAGATGCAATCACAACTTAATGCCAAAAAATGTCCTTTTTCATAATCTTAGTCTAGTTGGTTTGAAAAAGGGATAAAATTGTACTAAATAGATGTCCTTTCAAATCCAATTTACAAGTGTGAAAGAGACAAGTTCACTCGACAATCTTTTCTCTTTTTTGAAAATGAGTCAGAAAAGAGCTTAACTAAGACTCGTGACCTTTCAAGTCCAATTTAACGAGTGTGAAAGGGACAAATTCACTCAGCAATATTTTCTCTTTTTTAGACGAGTCAAAAAAGAGCTTAAATCATACTCGCTTGGGAGTTTCTAGGAGGCATGTCATGGGGGAGGCCAAGGCTCCCATGTTGGACTTTTGTGAAAGGTCGGCATCTTACGAATAGCTGACACAAGCTTGGGAAAACCCAAAGATCTCCAAGTCGAGCAGGATAAAGTGCTAGTAGAGGTTTACTTCTCCATGATATATCAGATAATGTCTCTTACTTGAAAGAACACAGGACGAGGCATTGGATACCCCACAAGATCATCCCAATCAAAGGGAACCTCTCCAAGACTTGGAGGGAGAGTACTTTGGGAGAGTAAAACTCTCTCTTGTTCAGAAGGTGCGGTACTAGAAATGTTAATGACATAGTATAGAAGGTATAGAACTAGAACTAGAAGAGCGAGATCAACCGAAAATTGCATTGGTGTGACCACTTCTTCAACCATTGGTTGAATAGGATGTGAGACGACAAGGTCAAAAGATGCATCACCCCCAAAAATAGGGGTGGTGTCGGTTGAAGATTGCATTGGCATGACTGTTGGTTGAATAGGATGTGAGACAAGAAGGTCAAGAGATGTATCACTCCCTAAAAGAGGAGGGGTGTCAACTGAATATTGCATCATCATGATGGTTGCATCAACCAGGGAATATTGGGAAACCGAATATGACTCAGAACCTGGAGGGCCCTCAAGCAAGGACCACGCTTTTGGTATCAGAGCAGTAGCAGGGCATAAATGAGTAAGGTGATTTCCTTCGCAAGTCCTGCAAAGGAATTTGGGCTTACGTATGACACGTCTAGGTTTCTCAATCATATGAATGCCCTTAGCATGAATTTCAGTGGCTGGTGACATGCTCTCAGCATGACTGGCAGAGGCTGGTAGAAAATCTCCAACATGACTAGCAGAGGTTAGTGATAAATCCCCAACATGACTAGCAAAGGTTGATGATGTATGTGCAGTGTGACTAGAAATGACTAGACGTGTGCCCCCAACATGACTTGCAGTGGTTGGTTGTTGGTATTCAGCATGACTTGTAGAGGTTGTTGACCAATATCCAATATGACTGGCAAAGGTTGGTGATATAATCCTAGTATGACCTACAATGACTAGAATTGTGGAAGCGGTGGGTTGTGGCATTTGACACCAAGGTTCGGGGAAAGACTAGTTTTGAGACAATGCAGGCTAGAAAGGGTCTTGGTATACACCCTGGACCTGTCCGACAGGATAGTATCCTCCTCCATACTAATTCATAAAGGGTTTTAAGGGCATTGACATCGAGGAAGCCGCTTGCAAAGAGAAAGTGACATGACAATGGTTACTCATGTCAGGATATATGTTTCCCCCAGAAGAAGGAAATTTGTGAAGGGGGTTTCCCATATTATAAAAATAACTCCCCCCAGATGAAACACCAGAGGATAGACGAAGGTCTTCCGTGGTAAAATCGTTCATAGGAACCGGCACAATGGAAGAAGGATATGTGGACGTAGTGTAATAAGTAGAATTACCACCCATTTGACAACTTTCTCCTGGAAAAGCAGATTCGTAGGAAGGAATATTCCAACCTCCTACCGTAAGAGTTTTTTGAGGGATATGACGCCCAACAAATGGAGAGGGAGAATAAGGAGGCATCATGCCCCCAAACCAAAAACTTGGATTCGCATAAGGAGGTGAGAGAGAGGATGGAAAGTGTGAAGACATGTCTGGCATACCATGATAAAAATGATTAGAGACCCAAGGCATTGACTGAGTATCATAATTATGCATACCATTATGAAAAGCAGATAGATTTATCCCCATGAAATGAGTGAACGTCATGGGGGAGGTAGCGGTAAATGAGGGAGTCAAAGGAAATCCACTATCCATGATAATGAAAAATCAAGGCGCAATATAAGATCATAAGGTCAACCAATAATCAAAGAGCACACCAAAATAAAATAAACAAAAGGCCAATACGCACACAAACAGGATAAAGTGGTTGAAACGGACCTTCCTCTCTAAAGTAGGTATGCCTTGCCCAAGAGGGGCATGAGACTCCGTTGTTAAAGACTGGAGGAAATAGAATCAATTATAAGGGCCTTCGTGGTCTTAACAACTAGTCGGTCAGATCCCCTCGGAGAGGTAATCCTCCATAAAGGTTGTGTGTTTTCCGACCCTTATCTGACCCAGGGTACCTGCAAAATAACCCTTGCAAGTAACCTATGTGGTACCTAAGTCAAGCAACTAATCAACCACGATATAATCGATGCATAGGAGAATAGTCGTAAGTTAGGTCCACTGTATGGGCAGGGTAGCAAAGCCTAAAACCTTGAAAGCATCACCTCTCACAGAGGTAGGGCACTAGCAATATCCCCAAATATGAATAGATCCCCATAAATATCTTTGATGCTAAGAAGGTATCGGGGGGATATCCCTTCAACCGACCTCACGCGACCTCGTGCTTAACTCTGGTGTAAGCGAAGCCTCTTGATATTACCGATTATACAATGGATTTCTCCACTCCCTTGGTCAAACACATGTGTTGATTTAATAGCCTTGGAGAAGTTTACCCACAAAATCCTATTCCAAGGCACTAAATCCTAAGCTAGTTTGTGCACCCTAAAAAACAAAATCGTTACTAATCAATTTTGAATTATAGCATTAATTTTAATGGCCTTGCTTACTCAAAATGTGCGGTCATGAAACTAATGATGTTATGACTCGGCAAGTAAAATAAATGAATATGAATACAATGCAAAGTCCTAAATTCAATTTCCAATAATTGATATGCTTTAAAAATGCAATTTTCAATTCAATTATGCAATTCTAAATAAAAATGCATTATTTCTTTACATGCACTAAGATAAATGACAAAGACTCAAGAGATCAAAATGCCAATCAATGTAAAATGCCTAATATTTTTGTATTTTCAATATAAGAAAAATGAAAATGCAAGGACTGAACAACATATTGATATAAAGACTCCACTATGTATAGACAGAGACAACCCAAGTAGGATATCAAGGATAAAAACACCCAGCCCACGATGTAAGGACAATCAAAATGAAAAGATGATGAGAAAGACATCACCCAAAAATTTAACCAAAGACAGGTTTCCTATCATTCCACAGACACTTAACAATCACTACAGAGACCCAAGAAGACTCAACAATCATCAAAACCTACCCAACAACCACCAAAACTAGAAAACAAGAAACAAAGGTTGATGTACGCGATTTTTCAAGGGAAAAGCACGTTTGTACGCAACTTGCAGAAGGACAACACGCGTATGTACGCAACTGTCGAGAAAAAACCCCTATGTGTCAAAACATAGCTAGGTTAAGGAGAAGGTTGAAAGACTCGGACCTAGAGTGAACAGAGGCTGTCAAGTAATCATACGACAAGAAATTCAATATAAACGAGAGTAATCCAAGGAGAAAAACACTCCAAACCCCGAAAAAGAAGATTCAATCCCCAGTATGGTCGCCAATTCTGTTACGAGGAAAATAGATCTATGGCTAGGGGTAAACCACAACAGATAGAAATGATTGCAGAAATCAAATCTAATATCAAGTATGCTATATAGACAAATATGCTAACAAGACAAGATAAGAGGCCTACCTCATCCAGACATTCGATGAAGTCCATGGCTGAGCACTTGACTCAAAGCAATATACCTGGGACTAGTCCTCAACAACAAAGAAACACAAGCATATGGTGATAATATATGATGTTAGCAAATTCAATAGCATAATCCATCAACATTCATAACAAATACGCCCATGGAATAATAATTCAAATATTTGCAAAATATTAATTGGACGAGAAAAGAGTATTTCTATTAATATATAATCAGTAGGAGTGAATGAGTTACAGACTTCTGTGTCGGCACGGTTCGGAACCGAGAAACAAAGTTCCTTCCAGTTGGGCCTCCACCACTTCAATCCTCCACCAAAGGCAAGCTCATATAAGAGAGACAATGAATTTCTCAATCGATAAGGGAAGATCTTGGGGGTTGAACAATGTGTTCAAACTTAAATGACAAAGGGATGCAGACTCAATGTGAAGTGAATAATTTCTCCAGAGTAACTTTGCTCTCAAAGTTGAATTCTTTCTCTCTTTTCCATAGCTAGGATTTGGCCCATTTATAGCCTTCAAATGGAACTGAAGGGTTGAGTTGGAACATTTCCAGTATATGGAAGGCCAAGGATCATTGATCTCATGACGTGACATGGAAACCCAACACCATTTTTCAATTTTGGGCATATTTCTCGATGTACGCGGGTTGTAGTGGTGCAACCTGCGTATACGCATGTTGTATAGTAGGAAAGGTGCGTATATGTGGAAAAATCATATTTTTAGCTCTGGGATTTGTAAAAAAGGGACTTCAAGTCTGCATAGGGAAATGGAAAAATGCCTTCTTTGCAAGATTGCATGGGGTGAGGCAAATCTTGCTATAACAATGAATGAAGGTCATTTCCTAGACCGGGAAATTTGTCTTCTTCCTAATTTTCTCTCAAAGTGAATAGAAGGTCGCAACCACATCCATGTCCTCTACACAGGGCCTCTCCACATAGCAGATGCAGGTGGAAAAAATCATGGAATAATACAAAGACATCTTCTCCTCACCCTCCAGGGTACCATTGCATTGTCATTTCAAGCATTCAGTCAATCTAACCCCTGGTGCACCTCTACGAAATGGGCTAGTCTATCAATGCTCTCTGATGGAAAATGAGGAAATCAAGTGGGAGATCCAATATTTGCTTCAAAAGAGACACATATGACCCAACTCCTCACCCTGTAGGAGCCCAATTGTACTCGTGCAGAAGAAATATGAGACTTGGTGACTGAACATTGAATACAGGGCCCTAAACAAAATCACAGTTAGGAACGGGTACCCAATTCCCTGAATTGACAACCTTCTTGACCAGCTCAAGGGAGCCAAGTTTTTCAGTACGATTGACCTGAATTATTTCTACCACCAGATCCCAATAGAACAGACTGATGTATGGAAGGCTATTTTCAAGTCCAAAAAAGGTATTTTCGAATGGCTACTCATGCCATTTAGTTTGACAAATGCTCCAACAACTTTCATGAGATTGATGGACGATATATTGCAGTCTTTCACCAATTATTGTTTTTGGGTATATATGGATGATATTCTCATCTTCAACAAGAATTAGGAAGAACACTTTCATCATATTCAGCATGTCCTTCATAGTCTGTGACAACACAAGCTAAATGCTAACTTGGAAAAGTGTTCCTTCGGCATGAACATGGTCTAATACCTAGGCTACATTGTTCATGTGCATGGTGGGAATGTGGATCCATCCAATATCCAAGCCATTTATGACTGGCTAGCCCCGACCACACTAACCAAGCTTCAATTTTTTTTAGGACTTGCTAACTTCTATCGTAGGTTCGTGTTAGGATTCTCCCATATTACATGGGCCCTCAAGTAAGTGACCATGGGTGGTGGAAGGGAAAAATCTGTGTGGGGGAAGTCATAACAAAAATCGATGATCTAAAACATCACTTGTGCTCAGCTCCAGTACTCTCCTTACCCGATCTACAACAACCTTTTGACATTATGACCGATGCCTTGGATTATGTCATAGGCGCAGTTCTCACTCAGCATGGTCATTCAGTGGAATATCATAGTGAGACACTATCATATGTCATTTGTAAGTACCCCACCTATGATAAAGAAATGTATTCCATTGTATAATTATGTTGACAATGGAAGCACTACATTCTCGAGAAGGAGACAGTCATCCACACTGATCACAAGCTTTTGTACTTCATGCAGACACAAGTCAAATTGCAGAACAAATTCCATCAAAATTGGTGAACATACTTGCATTAGTTCCATATCAACATCAAATATAAGATAGGGAGCACCAATCATGTCATTGACTTCCTCAATCGACCTCCATTTGCAACCTTAACCACGGTGCTCCACTCTTACAGCCATGAGGAATCCGAGTGGCCCAAACTCTACAAGAGATATCCTGACTTCGCTACCACTTACCAGATGTTGGGAACAGGAATGATTGTCACTAACTTTTATCTTTGGGATGGATTGTTATGCCACTGGGCCACCTCTATGCTCCTTCAAGCGGCGTGCGAAGCTAATTTGGGAAGATCACTACAGTCGGATGGTAGGACATTTTGGCATGGAAAAGACTATGGAAGTACTACAAAAGAATTTATATTGGCCAAAACTTCGTCGGGACTTAAAGATGTTGGTGATAGATGAATTAATAAAGAGAAACATGGAATGGGAAGAATTCATTACTTCTTCAAACTTTCATCTTAACATTGATCCTACTCCACAGTCTAAGGTACAAAGCCCTCTTCAGGTTGACTAAATTGTATACTTGGGGATGAATTAGAAACGGCAGAGCATCGGGTCTAATAAGAAAGATGAAGCAACAAAGGACCATGTAGAAGAAGGAGGATCTTCTCAGTCCCCACAAAGAGAGGTTTTACCTTTTCCAACTCACAGTCCAGTGGATACTCCTTCAGCTAGAGCCACATGTCTAAGAGGGAGAAAGTTATTATTCTCTTCACCACCTGATGTAGACAAGGTCAAGGCCAAGAGACACGTTACTAGAGCATCAACAAAACAGGAAATCACTATGGAGAAAGTGTTAGTGAGACCCCCATCAAGAGAAAGGGAAAAAGTGTACCTATCAAGAATCTCATTGAAATTGTAGACATAACTACTCCTCCAGAAAATCCCACCTTTAAGAGGCTAAATAGACAACTTAAAGAGGCAAGGAGTGAAATTTCCAAACTAAAAAGGGAGGAGTTGGTTGAAAAGAAGAAGTTAAATGAACTTATGGATATGTATCATGGAACTCTTGAAAATGCTAATTTTATAGCTAAAAGGTTTTGACCTCTCCACGGGCAGTATAGAAACTTGTACATATAGAACATGGCCTACCAGGGTTAGATCAGAGGGCTAAATATGGAGCTGCAACCTTTTAGAGAGGAGTTGTCCAAGAATAATTTAGATATATTAGCTAAAGCTGCCACCAGGAGGAGCTCCAAAGTCAAAAAGTGATGAAGATGGACACCTTGACTCATACCATTTTTGACAGTTTTTTGTTTTGGTATTTTTCTAATTTGAAGACAACCATGTTTGATAAGTCAGGATTCAGTTGAGGATGTGTTAAGATTTCATATGTATTATACCACTATCATATATTATTTTAGTAGTTGTTAACACTTGGGATAGTTTTGGAGTGCTTTTATGCATTTTCAAATAAAGAGAGCAACTACAGGAGAGTTCGCAGTGCCTGGCGGTGCGAACTAGCTGATACAGGCTAGCACTACGAACTCTTGATCTCGAGGTTTTGGAGGAATCAACGGTTTCCAAATGGGAAGATAACATTATGACAGTTTCTAGAAGTTCAGTTGAAGGCTCGAGGGACACCTGACCAAGGGAGATGCACTCATATCACACATTATCAAGCACATTTAATATGATCAAGTAGGTTACCAGCATGGGCCTAGTTTTTAGCAGTTTGTTACTTTTTTTTTGAACAACTGTAGTTACTCCACCTTTAGGTGTGGGAATCCTATGTAAGAAGGGGGATTCAAATTGTAAAGTTGTCATTGACAGCCTAGGCTATAAGATAGACAATGAAAATAATTGAAGGGTTTGAAGGATTGTAATGAGACTCATACTTTTTTTGAAGTTATGAAGTTACATAGCCATCTCTGGATTTTGTGTATCATAACTAAGTCCTTTTTATTAATAGAAATCATTTTCTTTCCCATTATCTTATCTCAATATTACTTTGATTCTACTGTCATTTGAATGATTCATTTGATTTATTGTATCTGTATTGCAATGGAGGTTTTGTTGTGATGATGCTATGGTTTTATCAGAGTTTATCTTTTGATTAAATAAGTTCTTATGTAAAAAGGTTTTACTCGGATGTCTACTAGTATTTCCTAATGTTAGTGCTAGACATTTTCATTTTCTCATTAAGTCTTCTATCTATCCATTTTACTCTTTAAAACCCTCATCTAAGTTATCCAAGACCTCATTTGTTGATACATCTTTTTTGGAACCTAATGTGATTTTCACTGTTCTAACTAAGTTTTGATCCATTTGACATTATCATAATAACTTATCTTTAAACCTATTGATGGGTGTTGAGCTTACGCTTTAGAAGTCAAAGTGTGACTTTCAGTGCTAATAGGCACAACCTCATCATCCTCTCGAACCTTATGGTTCTCGACGTCCTTTTGGACCTTATTTTATTACAAGACTTCATCTAGCTCACTCAAAGATAAGAAACTACCCAGATCACATAGAACTGCGCTACTTCCAAATCTACACAGACTTTGGGAAACTATACAGTTTAGCCAGTTCACACAAAACTGTGCTACTATCCAGTCCAAACGAAGTCTAGGAAACTATCTCGTTTAGCCAGTTCACACAGAACTGCGCTACTACCCAATCCAAATGGAGTATGGGAAATCATCCAGTTTATCTAGTTCACATAGAATTTCACTACTACCCAATCCAAACGGAGTCTGGGAAACTATCCAATTTAGTCAGTTCACACAAAACTGCGCTACTACTCAATCCAAACGGAGTTTGGGAAACTACCATGCCTGTAAATGAATACCCACTGATTCCACACTATGTAAGTTGATGCCCCCTAGAATCGCATATGTGACTCATCATTCCCTCTTATGAGGGAGGTCCTTCTGGACCATGCCAAGCTTGTCGTTGAAGTACTCAAACATTACCTTTAACAAAGGCTTGGTCAACAAATATGTTATCTTCTCATATATGCAAATATATTGAATCTTTAGAACTCCCTTTTGCACCATATCTCTGATGTAATGGTACATTATCTCGATGTTCTTGGACTTGTCATGAAACAGAGGGTTCTCAGACAACTTTATACAACTATGGTTGTCATAAAAAATACAAGTCACCTCCAACTCAAGATCAAACAGTCCTGCAAGCAACTTTTGAAGCCACACAACTTTTCTACTAGCTGAACATGTTGCTATATATTCTACCTCAGCCATACTGAGTGCCACACTAGTCTGCTTCATGTTGAGCCATGAAATCATAGTTGACCCCAAACTGAAGCAACATCCTGGTGTACTCTTTCGATCTCTGACACTACCGTCCCAATCTGAATCAACACATCCTTGTAGTCTTATCTTATGATATGAAACAAATCAGAGACCAAATTCTATCATACCCTTCAGGTTCCTTAATACGTGCCTTTTCTCAATCAAGTGAACACATATTGGTTCAACCATGTACTGACTCAAAGTGTTCATCGCAAAGCATATATCTGGCCTAGTATTCGTCAAATACATCAATGAACCAATCATCTTCCTGTACATGGTGACATCCACTAACTTTGAAGAAGTATGACTTAATAACTTTAGGTCGGTTACCATCGGTGTGGTCATGCATTTACAATCCATCATTTTGAATCTCTTCAGGATTTATACTACATATTTTCCTTGGCTAAGAAAAATCTCATCTGGTTTCTGCCACACCTCTAGACCTAAGAAATAATGCATCATACCCAGGTATTTCATCTCGAACTTTGATGTAAGATTTCTCTTTCACTCAGTAATGAGCTTCTCATTCCCTATTAGAAACATTCCATCCACATATAAAACCAATATCACTGGTCCAATATCCTCAACCTTGTATTAAAGGTTGGGATATGCTTTACTCTTGGTAAATTCCAAGCTCATAAAAAAGATGTCAATTCTATCGTACCATGCCCGAGGTGCTTGCTTCATTCCAAACAAGGCTTTCTTCAATCTGCACACATGTGTTTTCTTGTGATGTGTCTTAAAACCTTGTGGTTGCTCCACATACACTTATTCTTCTACTACACCATTCAGAAAAGTTGTCTTCACATCCATTTGGGGTACCTTCCATTTCATTATTTTAGTTATCACATGTATATCTCTAATCGAAGTGCATATCACCATAAGAGAAAATGTCTCCTCATAATCCATTCCTTCTTTCTCAGAGAACCCACGAACCAAGAATATTCCCTTGTACTTCTCGATACTGCCATCTGTTGAATGTTTCATCTTGTAGATCCATTTGGAACTCACAACTGATTTCTCGTTCGGTATCGTAACCACATCCCAAACATCATTCTTAATGATGGAATGGTATTCCTCAATCATGGCATCCTTCCATACTTTCTTCTTTGCAGCCTCTTCGTAACAGGTAGTCTCAACATCAATGATATCAGATAACAATGCCATGTAACTGGAATATCGT
This sequence comes from Picea sitchensis, assembly GCA_010110895.2. NCBI lineage: Eukaryota > Viridiplantae > Streptophyta > Pinopsida > Pinales > Pinaceae > Picea > Picea sitchensis. The sequence continues at coordinate 55,000 of SNQJ01S0040958.1, forward strand.
CGAGGTTTCTATCTTTCTCTGAAAGATCCATCTGGAGAACCATACTTCTCGGCATCTTGAATAATCTCATGAGCCCAAGATGGTCTTCTTTTCTTCGTACTCATTTATACAGGTATTTGTGGTTCTTTCATGTCATGGTCCTCTGGACCATGATTTTCTGGCACAACATCTGATCCAGGTGGATATCGGTGGCCACCCACCTTTTTCGACTGGCTCAAAACAGTTTTCTGGAAATTTTGGTAATTTACTATTTTTAGCAGTTTTCAACTTCGAGGGCCATTTTGAGGTCCCAAATGAAGGTTTTTTGATATAGAGGTTCTCAATGATTTTCTATGACATGGTTGATCCCCCAAAATGAATCTCCGTGACAATACCTTTCCAACAAGTTATCATATTCCTAAAATGGAGATCGTATGCAAAAGTTACGACCCCGGGAAGTTAATGTACTAACTTACCCAAACGTGGCCCACATGACTTTTGGCACTTCATCTCCTAGGTTTAAGTTTTTGGATGTCTAGGGTTTTTTGCATTCCTGTTTATTGTAAAAAGGCCTTTAGAGCCTCATTGTAATCATCTTCTTGCGAATGCGAGTAGCCATCACATCTCTTCTCAGAGATAAGTTGCCACCATTCTAGCGAGTCTTTTACTTTGTATTTTTACAGCCTTTGTACATTTATTTCATTAATATAAATCCTGTATTATTGTATATATGTGTTTATAGTTGCATCTCTGATACATTTATGTTATATTATTGAATATCTACAATATCTCTGTGCATTTCTTTATTATATCTCTGCTCGCATTTCGTGCCGAAAATAATCTGGATCAGTGGTATCAGAGCAGGTTGTTCTTGATCATTTTTTTCAGTGCATGTCCCTAATGAGGTTCGAGTATAGAAATTTGGGTCTCGAGCTTGTCTCTCTGGAGGAAAATCCCTCTCGCACACCCAAGAAACCCTCAATGGAGGAAGAGAAGAAAATCGACGGAGCAGACGATCTTATCAGTCTGTTGCTTGAGCAAGCTCTCACGTGACAAAGGGACGAAATGATGGAGATTTTTTCCCACATCCTTCAACGCCTGTTGATAGAAACAACTGCATCTTCCTCATACGGCCACTTTGGAGGCACCTCTCCTTTCAAGGTACAATTTAATTTTGATATTCTAGTATTTGAAGGATAGATAGATGCAGAAGCCCTAGACAAATGGTTAAACCTACTAGAAGGTTATTTCTCTGTTCGCAATTTTTCCGACAGAGAAAATATCACCTTCGCACTCCTTAAAGCTCTCCCTCATGTCAAACATTGGTGGGAAACTTACCGGGAGAAAAGTTAGACAAAGGAGTCTGGAATATATGGGGTCAAGCCCACTTGGGATTTTTTTGTGGATGCAGTAAAGGAACAGTATTACCCTGTTGGCAACTATGAGGACCAGTACATGAGATGGACCACATTACGGCAAGAGATGAGTCAAGTGGTTCTGGAGTTCACCAATACCTTCCATACCTTGCGCACCAAGCTGGGTATCAAAGACTCTAAATGACATTTGGTTCTGAAATACCGTGGGGCTCTACAAAGATACATCCAGACTGA